>APFE031117886.1:0-64616 GCA_000404065.3 Pinus taeda
CCTGCTTTGTTTTGAAAGTAGTCTTCCATGCATCTTTCTCTGCAACTCTGACCTGATGGTATCCACTGTGCAAATCCAGCTTGGTGAAATAAACAACTTCCTTCAATTGATCTAAAAGATCATCTATGCTAGGAAGGGGACAACAATTTTGTATTGTTATCTTATTCAGTGCTTGATAGTCAATGCACATTCTCCACGAGCCATGTTTCTTTCTCACCAAAATGATTGGTGACCCACATGGTGATGTGCTAAGCCTGATGAACCCTTTCTCGAGCAACTCTTGCACCTGCCTCTTGATTTCAGCATTCTCTAAAGCAGACAACCTTTTATACCTGTGGCTGTAATGATTGTTTCATCTCTCGAGTCTAACCCCAAATATTTCTGAATAGCTGTAGCAGTCTTCTTCTTCTTGCCCTCTGACTTCTTAGGTCTCAGCTCTGGATGCAGAATCCAACAATGCTCATCATCATGCCCATCCTTTTTACAGTAAGTGCACGAAGCTTTGCCTTTTTGTGCAGTGTTAGCCATCCTTGCTTTCCACTTCTGCTTTCTTCTCTCCTTGCTCTTGCTTACAGTGGGTTGGGATGGTCCCCCAACTTCTGGATTTCCATTCTTTCCTCTAGCTTCTAGATGAGTAGCTTGTACAAATACCTCATCTATACTAGTGGGATTAAACATGAGGATGATATGCCTCATGTAGCTGTGTAGACCACCAATGTACTTCAAAAGAGTTTCTGGTGAGTCTAATGAGATGCCCAACATCAATGCTATCTTTCTAAATTCTTGAGTATACCCTTGCACACTTTGCCCTTTCAACTACCGAAGCGTTTTCCAACTCATCATGGCTTGTTGCATGTAAGCCAATGGATATAACTCCTTTTTTATTGCAGAAACAAATTCACTGCAGACAGAGATGGTCTTACCATGCTTCCTCATATCAACTTGGGTTCTGCCTTCCCACCAAACCAAGGCAGTGCCTCCTAGGCATAGGCTTGCCAGCTGAATCTTACTCATGTCTGAGTCTATGTTTTGTACCCTACAATACACATCAATTTGTCTAATCCAATTGTCCAACTTTTCAGCATTTAGCTCTCCATGATATATAGGCAAATCAAATTTGACATCCAGTTTAATCAAGGATGCTTTCTTATTATGCATAGGGCTACTAGGAGGTGTAGGAAAGCTTTCTTCTTTTCCCTTTCCCTTTTAGTGGTCATGAGAATGAGATTCATCTTCTTCTTTATCTTGTTTAGAGCCTGATGAATCCTCATCCTTATGCTTTCCAAAGTCCTTATACATTTCTTCCACCATGGACTTTATAGCTAGGGAACTTTCTATGAACTGGGGGTCTGGCCCTATATAACCTTCTTCTAACATTGTCTTCCGAGAATAGACTCTCCCAATTTCAGGATTAGTTTCCACCAACTCTCCTTCTCCTAATTTGAGATTTGATCTAGTGATCATTCACAGCTAAACCAACACAAGCTTGTCTAACCTTACAGCCTAAAGCTCTAATACCACTTGATCTGATAATCACCCTATGAGTGACCTCAGTTGAAGATTTATTAAACAAAAGGTATTACAGACTCATGTGCTGGTGTGTGTTCTGTGTTATTGAAACAACTGATCGATCAGATTGCCAATACATAGACATTTTAAATGGAAAGACAACAGAGAAATACAGTAAGCAATACTAGACACAAACAGTTTTTAATAACGATTTCACCCTAGTCTCCAAGGCTACGTCTCCGGTCCAGCTTCAGTGGTGGCCTTGTTTTATTGTGTCTTACAGCAAAGAATTTACAATGCAGGGACTCAATATGAGTTCTCCTGACAGTAGATTTTGCTTGGAAAGGTGGTTCTTGGATTCCCAAAGCCCCTCAGAGTTCACAGACTCTTTTTCTTCCTACTAGCTCTGTGACCTTTGGTCTACAATGGAAAGAGCCAACTATGATGCTCAATCCAGACAGATTCCTCGGTGGGAAGGCTTGAATCTTCAAGCTCTCTGGTGCTCGATGCTGCCTATGGTCAACTCGGCCCTCTGTCTCTTTTGCTCGCCTTTACTGCTCTCTGTGTTTAGTCCTCCTCTCAAGGTTCACTGTTCACTGTCTCTCTTGGTCACTTGGATTCTTCTCCTAATTCTCCTATCCTCTTTCGATTGTCCCCGTTCATGGCTTTAACTAGTCGATCCTAGGCCTGTTTGGTTCCTCTCCCGCTTGCGTCGATTCTCCTCCGGCAGCTGTGCTTGGAGTTCCCTGTTCGGCGTCAGCATGAACACTCAGAGAGTGCCACGTGCCTCCATTTAACTGGTGCCAGCATGCTTCGTCGGCTCGTTCCTCCGATTATGTCGTGAATATGCTCTTTCTCCACCGTGGCAGTCAACGGATTCAAAATCCTTTTAAAATCGCAGCTTATTTCCCTGTCGGTTCTGCTTCTTTCATCGGGCATAATCTCAGTCATCCGATCTGGGCTCCTCTAGATCCATCTTCATACGCACGTCGAGCGCAGTTGACTTGCTCGACCGTTAACACACGATCACAACGATTTTTCTCTCACCTTCACTGCCACGCGTCGATCGCTAAATGTGATCGCTCTACTTTCTCCAAAACCTCTTACCGTTCAAGGACACCCTGATCAAACCACTGGTTTCTAGTCCGTTGGTCCCACCGTTGTACATTGGAACTTTCTACCTTTTTCCGCCCACAGTCCTCTGGCTCCCAATGTGATTGAGTACTCAACGCTCCCCATTTTGGCCCTGTTCGCCTAGCGATGCGTGATTAGTGCTTAAGCATCAAAATCGCCTCCTTTTCCCGATCTGGGGCTCCCAGGGTCTATTTTGGCCTCCTACGCAGTCTCCATGGGCCTTGGTCAGCGCGCTTTGACCAAGGTCCTCGTCGTTTTGCACTGGCTGCCATGGCCATCGGTTCAGGGGGTTTTTTGACGCTATTTTGGATTTCAAGGATTTGTTCAACCTGATTCAGTCAAAGTTCTTGACAGCCTTTTGTAGATCCGATTTGGATCATCAAGACACATACAGGAATTCAGAGAATTACATTTTACCTCACATGGGTCATGTTGCAACTTTTCCAAGGCCTTGTCCCTTGCTTGCACTTTTTTGTAGAAAACCATGTTTCTCCTCTTTCTCTTCATGTAGAAGCATCTTCAATTCAGCGTTCTCGGTTTGAAGATTATGTTTGTTGTGCTTCAGTTCTCCCAGGGCCTCTTCCATGGCTTGCAACTGAAGTTATAACCATTCCTTTTCCATTGTCTCTTTTTGTAGAGTTTCATACATTATTTCCACTCTTTTCGAAATTTTGAGCATGGTAACATACATTGCTTTTTCATTCTTTGTTTTTGCACATTCCATTGTTCATGCTACAATTCACATCCATGCAAAGATCGCTCTGATACCACTTGATCCAGTTCCGAGTGTGACAAAGGAACCTTCCAAGACCTTTTACTTTCGTGAAGTGTTAGATTTCATTTTAAAAGAACATAATTGAATACATCTGCATGATGTAAAGAAGAGGAACGTGTCAATCATTAGCAACATAAAAACATAAGTCGTTGATAACGAAGTTCGTCTAGGAGGGACTACGTCTCTGGGCCCTGGTGTTAAGATGGTGTAGGCCGCTGCATTAAGTGTTGTCAATAGTGATGATGTACATAGAGATGTTGTCGCTATCATACAAGGAAAATTCCCTCATGCAGGAGTAGTGCCAAGAGATGTTCCACTACAGGAACTCTCAGTCAAAAGACTCTTATCAGTATGATACAACCTCATGCATGATGAGCATCCTGCCAACATGGCATAAAAGGGTTCTCAATGCAAACATACATGATGATAATATGAGTATCCCATCAACATACAACAAAGGGATCTCAAAGCATAATATGATGAATCATGACAACAAGTACATCACATAGACGATTCCGCGTCACATCAAGCAGGAACCATGAAAACAAGTAATAAACAAGATCCCCCATCAACATCAAATAAGGACCTATGCATGACAGTGCATAACAAAAGAAGTACATGAATACACTGCATATACCTCACATCAAGGGGGCATCTGAAGAAGTGGATGTCAAACTGCTGAAGTTGTTCATGCCATCAATCTCACGACATCAATCACATGGAAATGGTTGCTCGCACATAAACGCTGACACCTACATTCCACTTAGAAAAGTGGCTGGAAAATAAAATGAGAAAATGAAAAATCTGAATGCAACATCAAATTTGTGGCGTCGAATAGTGTAAACTCGACTGTCAAATTTCTGAATTCTGAGAAATTGAGAATCTGGGGCTCAAGGAATCTTTTAGATTCCCCCTAGATTCCTCAAAGGTTCTACTCCATGGGTGGACTGGAAATTTGCAACTCAAAAGGCGAATCCATCCTCGCCATTGCGATCCATACGGAAAACCATGAAAAACGACTGTAAACTTGACTATGTTCTGACAAAAATAATTTTTACCTCCCCGGAGAATCTTTGGGCATCAAAGAATATTCTGCCTCCTCTGTCTTGAAATCCGTGCCTACTCCTGGTTCCTCCTACATTGGTTTGTGTGCACACTCCTAGCCTCCTCCTAGTGTGCACTAGGAAAATGGATGGGTTTATATAAAATTTGGTGGGCAGAGTTTCCAAACAATTCTGTTTGGGCGGATTGGGATACACTATGAATAGTAAGGAGGAGGTCAGGTGGTCAAACCTTGACCCTTCCATATTAATATGTCATTTTTTTTACAAAAAACCATTTTAATGTTCTTTGTGGGTCAGGTCCGCATTGGGTGGCCAGCCCCTTAACTCCCATAACACAATTGTATTAACTGTTGGCGCATTAAGTATTTGGGGGTGCATTGTTTTAAGTACCACTTTATGTGATTGGTTTGGAGGTTGTATTATGTGGCCGACCCATGTGGGTTGGGCAAGCTTAATCCCTGCTGGCGTCCACAAAAAAATGTGGTTAACATATCTTTATAAGGAGAGGTGTGGGGTGGTGGGGATGGTGGCCCACCACCTCCCGTTATATATATATATATATATATATAATAATGAGCCCTTTTTTGAAATTTTCAAAACTTGACCGAAGGACTCAAATTAACAAGGCCACAATTTTGCCCAAAATATTGCATAATTTGGCTGGATTCTATCCACTAAAAAAAGTCGAAATTGCGGCCTCCTTAAGCCTGCCAAGTTAGTAAAAGTCAACCCAACTTTGACTGCCTCTATCTTCCTCATCCGGACTCGGATTGACGAATTGTTCACACCATCGCGATCACGACGACGAGATCTTTAACATGAACTTGGTTCGAGCGTAATCCAAACACTTTTATTTTTGACCCTGCCTGAGTCCTCCTAGACTTTTGTACGTGTCTGGGGCCACCTAAATCAACTACAAAGGACAATGAAACTCTAGAAGAATACGTCAAATGGTTTCATTATAACTTGCAGAGATCTCCACACACCACTCTACCAAAAGAAGTCCTAAGAGCTATCTTAATTATAAAAGATGAATGGTTAGACACTCTAAATTTAATGGGGAAAGGAGATATTTCTTAGGAAGATTATGATGAAATCCTTCAGTTGTGTATTAGTTGTTTGTGAGGAAGCTCACGCACAGGAGCAGCAAATCGAGATCCCATGAACAGGGGAAGCAAGCCACACAGTGGAGGAGTAACACGAATGGAAATTGGTAACCTCCTAGAAGATTTCAAAATGGACATCCTGGGCACCCTCACAATGCAGCTGGACATCCTATAGGCTAAACAAAAACAACCTTTAGCAGAACAAAACTTGGTATTTTTCTTTCCACGCTATTGGAAGAAGCACATCCAACGGGAGCATCCATTAGACATGGTTTAGACATGCGCTATCTATATCAAGGATCATACCACTGAACAGTGTCCATCACTCTCAGGGTTGAAAGAAGTGTTCAAGGAAGCATAAGAAGAGACAAAGCTAGTATATCTAATGAACCAACGCCGACAATGGCAGGCTAGACCTCCAGGTATGTCACAAGGTGCATCCTAGTTCTTTCCTTCTTCACAGTTTAATCATCAACAAAACCCTGGGGCAACATGGCAAGGCCAATCACCCTACTCGAATTTGCAACCTCAGCCATTCCCTATGACACCATGGTCAACTCAATCCTTTTTGGGTAATGACTGGCCAAATTCTCCTTTTACTCCTGTGTGGAAAGGAAATCCCTATCAATCCCAGTGGCCTGCCTTCGCTTCTCAAAACCCAAATTAGTCTAAAAATTGACATCGGCCTTTGGGAATATCCAACAATCCTATGGGGATAGGTCCTCAACCTCAACCCATATTGTCAGCTCCTTATCCATTACAACAAAATCCTCAGCCTCTTCTATGCCCTTAACTACCAGCCCAACTGAATCTAAATCACAATAATAGACTACTTTAGCTGGTGCAAATGTAGAAAGCCCATACTATGAGATTCAACAAAAAAGAATGTAATGAAATTAGTTTGAGGTCAAGACGTATATCACCCCTGAGGAAAATAGGGATCAGCCATCAACTGAGATCGAAAAATCACCTTTACATATACCACCACCTGTACATATACCACCACCTGTAATTGATACTGAAATGAAAAGAGGAGAAGAGACATATCAGGAAAAAGATCCAGAGGAGCGCATAGTCACTTCTCCCTCATTTCCCGAAAGGTTAACGATACCTAAGCCGATTGTTTACCTAGATTTTGATATTGTAGGGGAACTAAAAATTATTTGTATAAAAATTTCGCTCGTCCAGGCCATTCAAGACATTCCCATCTATGCTAAAACAATTAAAGAGTTATTTGTAAAGAAACCTGTGAGGAAAGAAAAAACTTCACCCACCATTCATGTCGCAGGAACCTTATTTGATTTATTCTTGGGAGGGGAAACTCCAGTAAAATATCAAGATCCTAGGAATCCCATAGTGACAGTGTAGATATATGGCTACTCTTTTCCCAATATGCTAGTTGATCTAGGTGCAGCCATTAATATTTTAACAGCAGAAACCTGTCAAGCATTTGGTATTACAACCTTGGAACCAACCACCACCTTACTACAACTTGGTGATCGTTTCGTGGTAAGGCAAGAAGGAACTCTATAAGATATCACTATCTCTGTTGATTCATGGTAATATCCAGTAGATTTTTTTGTTATAAACCCGAAGACTCGATTAGATGGGCACCCTTTGATACTGGGTCGACCTTGGCTAGCGACAGTTGATGCATATATAAGCTGTCAGAAGGGCGACATGACTATTGCAAAGGGGGATGCTGTAAAAAATCTTGTTTTATACCCCCTGCCAAACCAAGTCTGCCCATTGTAAAAATATGTAAACAACCACCAACATACCTGCAAGAAAGCATATGTTCACCACTCATAGTAGTAGAGGCACTAGAATTCAAAGATCAAACTGAAGATGACGTTATAAATAATTTCATCAATTAGCTAGCGAATGTGAGCAACGTAAAGTGTCAAATGATGAAGACAATCCTTGATAACAAAGCATCAGAAGATCTCTTGAAGGATACTGATGATTAGCACATCCAGATGACTGTTGTTCAGAATAGCAAGCCAGTGAAAATTAAACCATCCAAAATTTTAAATATTAATGATAGCTCGGATAGTGATCAACAACAAAATCTCATTCAAATCCTGCAAAAGGATAGAGGGGCTTTTGCTGAGGATTATCCCGATATGAAGGGTATAGACCCACAGCTATGCACTCATCACATTTATACTGAGAAGGATGCTCGACCTATCTGGCAGCCTCAATGGAGATTGAATCTGCACCTTAAGGATATTGTGAAAGAATAATTACATAAGTTGTTGGATGCGAATTTCATTTATCATATTTCGGATAGCAAATGCCCGAGCCACATTTCAAAGAGCTATACTTAACATTTTTGTCGACTTGATAAACAAAGGACTTAAGGTATATATGGATGACTTTACTTCATATGGAGATGACTTTGATCAAGCACTACAAACATTATAAAATGTTTTATAACGATGCATTGCTACTAGGTTATGTTTAAGCAATGTCAAGTGTCACATGATGATGACCGAAGGTGTAATATTGGGACATTATATTTCTGGAGCAAGGATACAGGTAGACCCAGCCAAAAATCAGGTAATTATTTTACTGCCTACTCCCTATACTCAAACAGAGGTATGTAGTTTCCTGGGATATGCAGGTTATTATCGCAGGTTTATTAAAAACGTTTCACAAATTGCTGCACCTTTATATGCTTTAACTAGAAATGTTGATTTTAAATGGTCTGACAAATGTGACACAACTTTTACAGGTTTAAAGAAGCTAGTCTCGACGGCACCAGTATTACGTGGACCAAACTGGGACTTGCCTTTTCACATATCCATGAATGCATCAAATGTAGCTATAGGCACTGTCCTCGGTCAGGAAGAGGACAGGAAGCCTTATTCTATATATGATATTAGAAACAATCTTGCTCCTATAGAACTTAATTATACAATAACAGAAAAATAATTCTTAGTTGTTATTTATGCAATAAAAAAATTTAGACATTACATAACTGACTACCAAGTTTTTCTGTATACTAACCACTTTGTGATTCGGTACTTAGCTAACAAACATATCACAAATGGTTGAGTGACTCGTTGGCTATTTCTTTTGTAGGAATTTGACATTACTATTAAGGATCGTCCGGGGAAGGGAAACCTAGTTGCTAATTTTCTGTCTCGAATCCAAAAGGTAAATGATCCACTGGTAGTGGATGACCAATTCCTAGATGAACGTTTGTTTTTTGTGACAATCAAGATGCCATGGTACATAGATATGGAAAATTATCTCGTAGTAGGGAAGCTGCCTAGGCATTTGATAGTGAGGGAGAGGAAACAAATCATTCAGAGCATTGCCCAATTCTCTTGGATTGGCAGATATCTTCTTCACATAGGGTCCAACATGTGTATACATAGATGCATTCGTGAGGATGAGATTTATGACATCCTAAAAGCTTGCCATGATGAGCCCTGTGGTGGACACTTCACAGATCGAAGGACAAGGCATAAGGTACTACAAATGGGCTATTTTTGGCCCACTATTTTTAAAGATGCTAAGAAATATGCCCGCACTTGTGATAGCTGCCAAAAGGAGGACCGACTTGGCTAATCTGATGAAATGTCATTGCAACCCCAGCTAGTCATAGAACCCTTCGAACGATGGGTGTTAGACTTTGCTGGCCCATTCCATCCACCGTCGAATAAAAAATCCTACACATTAGTTTCCATAAATTATGTGATGAAATGGGTGGCAACAATAGATTTACCAAGAGCTATAGAGGAAGCCATGATTAACTTCCTCTTTGGGTTATTCATGTAGTATGGTTTACCGCGGGAAGTGATAATAGATGGGGGAGGGAAATTCGTAACACACAAGATTATTGCCACTCTCAGAAACCATCACATTACACATAGGATCACTTCCCCGTATCACCCGCAAGTGAAAAGGTAGGTTGAAAGCACCAATAAGGTCATTGAAGCAATTTTGAGCAAAACAATCTCAACACATCGACAAGACTAGGCTGCTAGACTTCTAGAGGCCTTGCGGACCTATCGTATGACTTGGAGGAATACTACTGGATACTCTCCATACCAGCTCGTGTTTGGCAATGAACCTATTTTTCCGATCGAATTCGATATAAAGACTCTAAGAACAGCTCAGGAAGAGGGACTGGATTTAACAGAAGCCCAAACCAAGTGACTACAACAAATCAATGAATTAGATGAAGCTCAACTGATAGGTTTGCAACAGACTACAATTATTTAGCAACAAAGGGGAAAGTGGCATGACGACCTCATAAAAAAGAAGACATTTCAAAAAGGGGATTGGGCACTCCTTTACAACTCCATATTCCAGGACTTTCAAGACAAGTTGCAAACAAGATGGCTCAACCCTTATGAGATTCAAGAAGTACATAACAATGGACTCTTACTTTGACTACCATTGATGGGTCCAAAAATTCTTTTAAGGTGAATGGGCATCGAGTGCGTCTCTACCACAAACCACTCACCAAGGAGTCTTTCTGCCAGCATGTATGTGAGGACACCTCCATGCAAATCTTAGCTGTAGAGAGTGATGACCCTGCATCTTTTCTTTCAAAAAAGTGATATTTTTTTTCAAGTGTAAATAATGTATATGTTCTTTTTTATTGATTGTAATTCAATTAGGTACCACCATGTAAATAGGAGGATTTTCTTTTTTTAAGTGCTCAGTAAGTGTTATTCAATCAATTGAACAATTTCTATTCAATCAATTGAACAACACTTATGTTTATGTGTGCATCGTTGTTTAGTCAATTGAACAACTGTTGTTCAATCTATTTAACAACACTTATTTTTGTGTGTGGAAATTGTTGTTCAATCGATTAAACAACATTTCTGCATTTTCTATTTTTCTGTTCAAACAATTGAATGATTTCTATTCAATTGATTGAACAACACTTTTTGTGTTTTTACATTTTCGTTGTTCAAACGATGGAACGATTGTTGTTCAATCAATTGAAAAACACTTTTTGTCGTTTTAAATGTTCATTGTTCAAAAGATTGAATGATTGTTGTTCAATCAATTGAACAACACCTGTTGCGTTTTCATTTCTACATTTTAATTGTTCAAAGGATTGAACAACTGTTGTTCAAAGGATTGAACGATTGTTGTTCAATCGATTGAACAACACTTTTCGTGTTTTTATTTTTTTAAGTTTTCGTTGTTCAAACGATTGAACGATTATTGTTCAATCGATTGAACAACACTTTTTGTGTTTTTATTTTTTATTTTTCATTGTTCAAATGATTGAATGATTGTTGTTCAATTAATAGAACAACACTTTTTTTTTGCTGTTCAAAACGATGGAATGATTGTTGTTCAATCGATTGAAGAACACTTTTGCGCTTGTTATTTTTCAACTTTTGTTGTTCAAACAATTCAATGAGTGTCGTTCAATCGATTGAACAACACTTTTGAGTCTTTATTTTCAATTTTTATTGTTCATACGATTGAACGGTTGTTGTTCAATCAATTGAACAACACTTTTTTGTTCATTTTAGGACGAATTGTGTTTTCTTTATTGATTCATCACCGATCATGGTGCCATCTTCTTTTTCTTTTATATTTTGAATAAACACCATTTGAGTGGATTTGTGCCTAATATAAAGAAAAATCGTAATGTCAACACTATTATGATTTATGAAACTCTAGGTGGTTATCTTTATCCAAAAGCTGATATGGTGCATCTCTATAATGACTAGCTAGACATATTTTTTTGGACACATCATAAAATGATTCATTTTTTCAAACCATGTTGGCTTATTTACCACACTTTCAAATGGACAAATCCCTTCGAAATGATGATATGGGGTAAAAGTATACTCTTTCCTTGGCATTTTTTTTTTACTTCTTACACCACCCCTGACTCTTAAGGAGAAAATGAGCCTCCCTCATTTTTATAAAAACATCAAAAAATGAGAAAAGTGAAAATAAAGAAATATGCAAATGCAATGAACACTATCTTAAAGAGGATAGGGGGTCTTATCATGAACCAGCCTACCATGATCATAAAGATGTAACAAGTGACATTCCATTTTTGGCTACCAAACTATGGTAATGACCTTCTTGATGATCATAAACTATCAGAAGGAGAGGGAGTCTCATTATGAGCCAACCTGATCATTTTGCTATATCTTGGTGAATGGCACTATGATCATCTAGTCAACATGCTAGCATAGTGGTCTCTTTATGGCATAAAAAAAGAATAATCGGCTACATACTAAAAGGAGGAATCTAGCTCATTTATGGTATTGGGGTATTATATTACACTGTCGAATGCTCTCTATTCTATTTCCACCTAGATTCATTTCTAAGAATATTTCCCATTCGAACATCACTCTTACAAGCCAATATGCATGGTAATTTATGTTATATATTCATTATATTACATATTTTTCCAATCAATTCATGACATTCATTACTTCTTACCGCCAATTATGTGTCTATTACTAATACCACTAGTAGTGAACATCTATTCACATAATAATGTTGATATCTATGTTTTTCCTTTTCGGCCATTTTTACCTCTAATACGTGTATAGCTTTAATTTCTTTGTCATAAATTGTGTCACTTTTCTGGATTGGTTGTCTACATTTATGAATCATCAATTCATGCCCTTGCTTTTCACATGCTTGGTGAACGTGCACATCCTTTTTCCCATTGCAAGGGGGATGGTCTGCATATGAACATCATGTGAGACAGTTATAGATGATTGAATGCTAATTATTAAATTGATTTTTGGGTAAAGGTTGCATGATGATTGGATATGCGTAATAATTAGCAATGTATTTCCGATTGGATAAATGGTGGTGACATTATGGATGGCATGCAAATTAATTATGGGCCTGCATCAAAAATGGTTGATGAGACAAATGACTTGATTGTATATGTTGTTAATTACCAACTCAACGTCATTTTTCCTGTTAATTGCTTTAACGATCTTTCTTTCTATTCTAATTTGTGAAAGAGCCAGAGAAGTCCATGCAGGAGAACCAGTCACAAGAACATAGGAGCCATGGGAGGTAGAGCTATTCGAAATGAGCCCATAGTACTCATGGTATCGACCCAAGCTCATGCAATTCTCGAGATCACAAGATGGCTGCAATATTTGAATAAATTGCAGGGATTTCATGAAGAAATGACACTCGAATTCTTACGGAATGGCAGCACCACAGTAAGAGGAAGGGATATAACAGTCTCTAAAGTAGTCATAGCCAAAGTCACTAGACTTCCGGTTGACGGGACAAAGTGGACAGAAAAGCACGTCCTTTTGTACAATGTGGTTGTAGTGTTCCAAGACCGAGATGAGCAATTAGTGTGAACAAGGAAAGGGATTCACCCTTCAACATTAAGACAACCTTGGCAGGAGTTGGTAGTCATCGTACAATGGTACATCACATGCCACCAGGATGTGGTAAAGCCCTGTCAACTCAAATTTTTAGCCATCCTAAAATGGAAAATTTCAATTAATTTTCTGTTTTATTTGAATTCTCTATTGCATTATGTCGCTCGAAGAGTTAGGAAAGATAAGGACCCATGCATCGTCATCCGTCATCATGGACTGATTGAATTTCTTATCATACATGGATTGGCCCAGAAGCAGTTAACCTGGGACAATATTGTAAATCCTACTCTAGCCCCACCTCTAGAGAACCCAGTAACAGAACAACAAGGGCCTAGAACCTCAAGTCCAAGAAGGACGTTGAAGAGGAAATCCTTTGTGCCTATGAAACTAGAAAAACACAAATGTTCTGCGTGAGTGAAGTCCCAATGGCATACCCCAATTCATACAATTGAGGCCAGCCCGTCACTCACACCACCTCCAAGTCTGTAGAATACCCCTTTGAAAGACTATGAAGAAGAGGTGGCCAGGGTATTAGAAAACATGGGGATGTTTGGCGAGGGAAGGGAACAATCTGAGAATGTTGAAGGTCAAAATTGTACCCCAACCAGTCTACTTCTGCTGATAGCCCTAGTTGTGATCAAACCCTACCATTTACTAATTTCTTGGAAGAACGGAGGGAACCAGTCCTTCTATGGAAAAACTCCTTGAAGCCGAGATGCACGAAGAGGAAGCTATTAGAAAATAAAGTCAGACAGTAGATATTGGTCCAATGGACTCCCCAACTTAAAAAAATTCTGCAGATGAGACCCTGGGAGATGAAAATCAACCAGGCAATACTACTTTTTCTAAGTTCCCAAAGGACGAGGCCTACCGAGGGGAAAACTTGGAGAATGATAACTGCTCAGGAGACACCATTGTATTAGGGTCTCCTGAGAGAAAAATTCATGTCAAAAAAGAATTAGAAGGTGAAGATCCATCAAGAGATACAGTACCAGTTGAAACCCTCCCTGGTGCTCTCACAATGCCACCCGAGCATGAACCTGAGGAAAATGTAACTGCACCACCACCTATTGGAAGCCCTAGAATAAAGAAGTCCTGTAAGGATAGGCTAAAAAAAATGCAAAAAAAATACAGAAAACATAAGCGAATAATTAGGTAGCTAAGGCAGTGGTTAAAAGAGGCCATCGAAGTTAGGAAATTGAAATTAGAAAAAGAGACCACAGGAACACAGACAAAACATTGTTCTGGAAAGGATTCTGAAACCCAAACTGAGGTTCTTTCAGTCTATTCAAAGGAAACTCAGACAGAGCCATGTCTTATAGAGGACACTGAAATGCAAATTGAAGACCCCTATGTGTGTACGCAAGAGACCAAAACAGACTACCCTACTGTGAATGTTGTCATTCAGACTAATGCTAAAGAAAGCATCCCAATTGATTATTTCATAACAAAAGAAGCAGCCAAGGCTATTGTCCAAATTGAGCCTACGAAGACATTAGATAACGATGCCCAAATAGAGGAGACACATGCTTATATTCCCTTAGTAAGGGAGGCATTTATTAGGAAACTTCATAATGAATTACTGAAGGTTTAGCAGGAATTAACCCAACACAAGGAGGAGGTAGTGCCCCTACGGATACATCAAGAATTAAAGAAAACATTTGAGGCACTCATAGTGAATAAGGATGAGACCTTCGCTCAGTATAAGGCTGAACATAAAAAAGTTGAGAAAGCACTGGACAAATTACAGAAGGCTAAAGAGACGTTGGAAATTGTCTCCTCTCTTTGTTAAGGCACCCTGTCATGCAGAGGCCCTGCTACAAATTATGCACTATTTCTCCTGGAAAGATACCTCTTGTTGAAAGTAAAATTTGTGAAGGTTGGGAAGTCTATGGAAATCAAAACTACCTTGGACTTTTTCAAGTGTTTCAGAGAACGAAATGAGTAGGTAAATCGCCTCCTCTATGAACTTTATATATACAATTTCTTTCTCGAAGATGGTAGAGAAAACAACCCTGGCCCCTTATAGGGGATGTACAATTCCAGGCATTTCTCTCTTTCACTACTAATCAACTCAAGTGGGCCAAGGCTCACAATACTTTTAGAAAGTGTGAAGAAGGAATCGACCTGTGGGTGAGAGGGGAACCTACCAAAACCCTACATCTCTTAGTCAGACACAAGCAATTCATGAAGCGAGATGGTGTTGTGGGCCAATTGGGGCCATTTCACACAGATATTATACAAGCTAGAAAGGATTACTTCTATAAGATTAAGGAGGAAGCCTTGTTTGCAGCCAAACAAAGGTGGGAAGTCTCTAGCATTATTGTTAGAAAATGATAACCATTTGGATACTGAGACTTTAAGGCTGCCTCCTCTTGTTTCCATAAGTATAGTAACGTGATCTTAACCATGGGGCCTGAATGGATAGGATGTCAATATAGAACTCTAATCATATGGTATCGTCCAGATAAGTATTGTTGTGACTACAGCTTGAGGGATCAAGACGTTAACCATGATTTTTCTATACTTAAGAAGAAAAATGGCTTCAGAAATTATAAGGAGGAGGTATATCCTTCCTATTCCCTAACTAAACTACACGTCAACTATTTAATTGCATGAGTTCATGCAACAAGGTAATCTAGGGAGTGTGTTGGGTCAAGAAAAATGTATGTTTTCTCCTTGGTAATCGCTTTATTTAGCACTCATCCTCACATGATTATCTCTGTTTATGAATAAAAGTAGAGGAAATAATAGCTAAAGTCGAGTAAAAGTAATCAATAACAAATTAGATGAATCTAAGTAGGAAAAACTAATTTTTACTATCTTTATGTGTAGAAGTCACGAGTTGAGCGATAGCTGCCCAATCAATAGAACAGAAACATCTCATAAGGGAAAGCAACAACATAAGAGTCAAGGCAGGAGAGTGAAAGACCTGGCAAACCAATGACTATTTTATGATGGAATTAGATCAAGTATAGAAAAATCCTCAATATCCCCTCATCCTGAGGATTCCCTTTTATCTATTTACTTTATAAATGTAATATATAAGGCCGAAAGGAAAAACTGCAAAAAGTTTAGAATTTCACAGTTTGTAATTATTCTTTTTGACATATAATACTATTATTTTGGATGTTGTAACTTAGTTACTTATATTAATGAAGAAAGGTCGCATTTAATTCATACTTATTCTATGAGTATCTCTTAGCGGAGACTTTTTGTGACTTTGGGCCGAGTCAAGAAAAGATCTATTGCTTCACTTGTGTCATAATCTTTTCTATTTCATTCTTGATTGCTTGTTAATGTTAAGTCAATATTACTTTTGATTATTGTAAGGATTGTTGATTCAATTTGTGTTTGTTGTTCATTCGATATTTAGATTAATCCATCTGTTATATGCGACTAATACGTTTTATTGAATTGGTTATGATAGTTCCAACTCAGATCATTGTTCCTTTCAAGTAATGTTATCATAGATTTCAGAGATAGAATTAATCACTTTATGCTTCTATAGTCATTTTCTATTCAAATAACATTTGATATTCTTGTATTTGGTGTTCAATTTGGAATTGTTGTTCAATTTGGAATTGTTGTTCAATTTGGAGTTGTTGTTCAATTCTAATTTGTTGTTAAATTCAAAATTATTGCTCAATTCAAAATTGTTGTTCAATTCGGAATTGTTGTTCAATTCAGATTTGCTGTTCAATTCAGAATTGTTGCTTAATTAGGATTTGTTGTCTATTTAGGATTTGTTGTTCAATTACCATTGTTTTTAATTGTTACAGTTCTTTTTCATGAGTGAGCATGTTAGCTTCAATTCTAGTTAAGACTACCAAGTGTGATTCTTTACAAGTTTATTCAAATCTATTTTCTTCCATGATAGGTTACATAGAATTATAGAGCGCATTATGAATTTATTTCAGAATTACTTCTTTCAGAGTTGATTGGATTGAGTTTGAAGAAGATAGTCATTAGAAATTGCAATGATTTGTTATTAGTTAACCTTTGAATTCACTGCATATATAGTGCTAACACTCTTGAAATAAAAAGACTTGCCTCAGGTTGACAATTAATGTAGGAATTAAGATTTCCTGTAAAAAGACATCTTAGTGCACCAACAAGTGGCACGTGGAAACTAACTTCACTCCCAACCCTTACTTATCGCTATTTGTGCTAGCATGATTAATAGGAGGTTTATATTCTTCTAGTAATGATTCAGAACATTTTGGATATCATGATTGAGCCATAGCTTGTGCTTCATAACTAGTGCCTAGCTGTGACTTCACAATTTCAATTCCCCTTGCTACGAACAAGAGTATCCTAGGTGCTCTCGGGTCGGGGTCTTGGCACCCCGAGGGGTTGCGGGGCCTGCCACCCAGCCCTGGGTCCCAGAAGTCAAATCCGTACATACCAATATGTACATCCATGCTATGATCACAAATATAACCCGATAGGATGGAAATATTCATGTGACAATCAATTGCCCCAATCTATTTTCCCTATTTGTTTTAAAGAATGGTTGGAATGATCTACTTTCAGAATGGAAGATTTGTAAGCACCTACAGAGAAAAGTAAAGGTTCCTTAACCAAGAAATAGTTCAGTATTCTAGAGATATGGTGATGATCAGATCTTTTGTTTGACCAAGTGGGTCCAAATGCCTCAAGTTCAATATCCATAAGACGGTTATATAAATAAAGTGAGTGAAGTGGTCTACAAGGGGATCTTTCCTAGCAATAGGGGCCCTAGAATTCACTCAGGTGGATGGTGAAGTTTAGATCTCCTCCAAGGATGAGGTGAGGGAGAAGGAGGATGATTGTGGAATTTAGGGACTACCAGAATTCTTTCCTTCCATGTGAAGGGGGATAAATTTGAAGAAGGTAAATAGTGAAAATTCATTGTTACATGGAACATCCCTTCTCCATCGGGCCTTCATGTTGTTCACCAACTACCTATGAAGTTAATTAGAAATGTGGTTTTAAAATTGTGAAAAATAAAGTTAATATATTGTATGATTTGGGGGTTATGGATGGTGGAGGTAGGGGGATGTAGGGTACTACGAGTTTTATAGGTATTGGAGGGTATTAAGAAGGGTATCTAGTAAAAATAAGGGTACCTTTTATCAAAAAGATGTATTGGGAGGGGGGTTCAACAAAAGGATTTTGGTACAAATTTATTAATATCTAGTGAAATTAGGGTTATTCTTTAATATTCCATGAACATAGGTGCTATGTTATACGTTCATTGAGTGAAGACCCTACCTCTCCGTCTCTTTTTGTAAGATAGTATGGGTTGGGGCCCAAAGAAAATTTACATTTAATTAAGGAAGGTTATACATTGTAGCTAGAACATCTTTGCCATTTTCTTAGATTATTTATTTGCAAAAATATTTGGAAAGGAGATAGATTTCTAAAGTCAATTTGTTTTTGAAAGATTATGTTTTATGGAAAACTTGTTGTTGAAAATATAAAGAATCAAGGAATACAAAGCTTATTTACATGTCATATTTGTTTTGGAGATAATTAATAATAGAATCATTTATTATTAAGTGAAACTTCTTAGTGGAACCTTGAAAACTTTCACTTTTCAAGTTGGGACATTTTATAGCTCACCCCCAAGCAAGAAAGGTCCATGTGCATGTATTGGCATCATTTGTATCTTATCTTCTATAAAAAATATATCCTCAAGTATAGATGGATGACCTTTACCAAGTATTTATGCTCAAGTTTTTGGTTGTAAGGGCGTAGGGGTATCTTCAACCAGGATCATGCCTCTCTTAAGAAAGTTTTAGCTTAATCCCATGGCCTTCTTTCTAATGAATTCATTTCAAAGGAGTCAAAAGAAGCTTTTCTAGATTACTTGAAGTAGAAGATAGACTATGGTTGAGAGATATCTTATTTAGGGGAATCCTTTATTCCAAACTCACATTCAATATATGTGAAATGACTTTGTTGGGTAAGACCAAATTGTAGGAAAACGAGTTCCAGATTTAGAAATCTCAACAAAGTAGGTTATTTTATTATTTGATAGTGATTCAAAAGGAAATATTTGGAGGTAAGGTGTAGGTGGCAGTGAGGAGGTTGTTTTTAGCCTTGAATTAAATTGTGAATGCTTAGGGGCTAGTAGAATCCACTAGCAACCAAGTAGAACCCCTAGCTTTATTTCAAGGAATTCATATCCTTATCTCAAAGGAGATCAAACACCTTATAGATATTGGATATTATTTTATTACCATTCATTAACCATATCATAGAATTCAACCCTTCGTTCCTTGTTTATTTATCAACCATCTCATATAATTTATGCCTCCCTTCCTTGTTTATTTATCAACCATGTCATATAATTTCATCTTCCCTTCCTTGTTTGTCTCCCATGAAATCTTTCAATTGAAACAACAAAATTGACATATTATAGTTGAAACGACCTCTACCCTTGTCCTCTCCACTCACTTCCAGATATGTGGCAAGGGGAGCATCTTAGACTTTGATGATAGAGTTTCACTTACAAGAAGTAGAATTTCTTTTACGAATTTCTGGACTTTTGTTGGAGTTATTTATCAATGATCTTGGTAAGAATTTCATCTATTATTCCTCCTAACCTTGAAGAGTTTCAACATTTTGGTTTTGGATGGTCATCACCACTCTAGTCATCTACATCTTTGTTGGGTCCAATGGAGGAATGCACACCAAATTGAGGACCTAAAGGTAGCAATTTTTCATCTCAATAATAAGATGTCTTCTTAGCACAATGCTTGGTTAGATGTGAATGCAAAATTTGAAAGGTGGGGATACAAAACGAGCAAATTAAAAATCTTACTGTATATCATAATATGCAATTCAAAATGATTCTAAACCTTGCAAGGAGATCCATTCATTGGTTTCTCTTCCAAAATTCTCTACTTGATTTGTTAAAATAAATGTTAAGGGGAGTAACATAGTCTAATAAAATCAATAAGAGATTAAAAAAAGAAAAATAATAGAACTTAATAGAAATATCACACTTTTTATTAATAATATTTTTAATACATTAATTCATTAAACTTTATCATAACAAATTCTTAAAATATGTAGAAAAAACTATATAAAAAAACATTATTTACAACTATATATTTTACAAATTTAGAAGTTTGAACTTATTTGTAACTAGATATTTTACATTTTAGAAGTTTGGACTTCTATTTACACTAGTTTAGATCCCTCATCACTCTGGATTTATCAAGCCAAGAGAGATCAAATCTCTTTTCACAATAAAGATGCTTTCACATCAAGAGATTTTATCCCTCTCTAGAACTTGATGGATCTAGAGTTAAGATAGTTTGTAGAATATATATATATATATATATATATATATATATATTATATTTATATATAATATAATATATTCTATGGCTTAACTATGGAATTATCAAGCCAAGAGAGATCCAATCTGTTTTCCCAATAAAGAGGCTTCATGTCAAGAGATTTTTATCCCTCTCTAAATTGGGCTATATAATAAGAAACCATTGGAAAAACTATGGATTGTGAATACTCAGAGTCAAAAAACTCCCAAAAGTAAATTGACTATTTTACCTCAATTTTATTTTAATTGTTAATTATATATTTTTTTTCTATATAATACTACCTAAGCACACACGGGGATTTGAACCAGTGACCTATCGCAAGGAGTGCCTTAACACTACACCCATTCACTGTCAATCCAAAGCCCCATGGACTAATTGTTAATTATATTTTAATTAATGTACTTTATTTTAATTATATACAATTTGACTAAGTCAAAATATTTACATAACATAAGAAGACAAGACATTACAATATCTTTTCCATACTAAGTTTTTGAATACCTCTTGTCACAATAATTCATTATAATATGAAATTTCTATAATACAAATATCCAAAAACTCATATATATTAAATTTCACATTTTATATTATATATATAATTATTTTATAAATTTTCTTTTATAATTCAAAAATTTAATTTAATAAATTTTTATAAAATTACTTTAATTATTTTTTATAAATATTATTTTTAAATTACTTTATTAATTTTATCCCTTACAAAAAAATATATAATAACTTTTACAATTTCTATATCTGATATATAATTCATTCCAATATGATCATTTTATTATCTTTTTTCTTACCCCCTTAAAAATATATACAGAAAAGATCAACAATCTTTTACAATATCTATAAGTTTGCATTTATAATTCATAGAAATATGAAAATCAATATGAAAATATATTAAAAAAATTAGTATATATTTCACTAATTTTTATGAGTAATGTTAGTTAATATAATATATATATAATTCGCTTTTAGTTTAAGAATTCACAAAAGAAATCATTTCAATTATATTATTAAGATATTATAGTTTATATGTTGTTTTTAAGAAATTAAATTTTAGGAAAAAAATATCATTTCACTTGATATTTGTAAATAATTCCAATAACATTTCAAAAATAATTATATAATATTTAAGTATATAATTTTATTCTTTGCCAAATTTTATATTTTTAAGTCAATTATTTAAATTCATATAATTTAAAGTCAAATTAACTCTTTTTTCTTTTTTTTTCCAAATCTATCAATTAATTAATAGATCTACTTGTGGAGATAGTCTTTTTTATTTAATATCAACAATTTTTTACAACCGTATTAGAAATTTAATATTTACAATCCACTTAATTAGATTTAATTACTAACCATTTTTAAAGTAGCAAAAAAATACTATATAAATAATAAATCAGTAAATTTGTTGTAGTTTTGAGAAATTTGTACACTTATCAGGTGATTTATTCTTTCTAAGATACATTAACTCATCCAATCCTATAATTAGAACTTTGTCGTTTTTAATATGTATTATTTGATGCAACCGTAACGCTGTTTTAATGCCACTTTTATTTTAATTATATATTTAAGTTAAGAATATTGTTTTTATTCATTTTTATAAAGTTTAATAAAAATAGTATTTTTTCCCTAAACATAAAAGATGTCATACATCTTTCTGACACAAATATATGTAATAATTATTATAATATGGAAATGTTATTTTAAATTACAATGTAAATATCACGCAAGAAATTTTATTGGATATGTTTTTTTATAAATTTTACGCTTTATATTATGAACAACATTTTTCTTATAAATTTATTTACTGGATTCTTTTATTATACATAATATTTTTTTTTACACAAAAACAATATTAGTTAAACGATATAAAATTAATATTATTTGTGAATACTTTTTTAACCATTAAAGAATTTAGGTGCATTAATTAATAATTTTTTATAAATAATTTTTTTTGAAATTAAGTATTGTATATGATTTTAAATGGAGATTATATAGACCAAAAATTTTATGCTACTAGTTTTAAGGTGCAAGTAACTAGTTTTAAGGTGCAAGTAACATAGTTCAGAGCCTTGAAGTTGTTAAGACCTTATTAACTGAGCATCTTGTAAATAGAGACATATAAAAATACACTGTTCGTGTGTGGCTTTGATATGCTTCGACATGAGAAGACAAAAATACTATTAGTGTTGCAAGCAAAAAATCAATAAGTCATAACAACTAATGAGCAAAGTCTCACATCTGTGCTCATAATTGTTCACTACTCTCATTTGAGGAGAAGGAGATGTTGGTTAATCTCTTGGTCAACATGTGATCAAGATTGTTTTTTTTCATCCAACTCTCTCAATGTGATAAAATTATCTCCTATCCTCCTATACCTCCTTATGCCATGTGCAACATTCAAACGACATTTAACCTTGTGTCAACTTCATGACATGATCAATGAAGTGATGGGGGCACATGCAATGCACCAAGATGGTGGGAGCTTTAGTGTGCTTCCTTGTGAGCTAACACCATATGAAAATATATGAAAATATTGTTGAAAAGTTGAATTTTTTAATATATAATTTATTAGAATATAAAAATACAAATGCAACATAAATATCTCACAAGCAGGTATTTCAAGTTGGATGGGAAAGATAACAACCATTCTTCCCAAACACCCTAGATAACCCCTATTGGCAAACAAGTTATACCCTCTATTGAACCTTAAGAAAGTAAGATATTAGTTGAAATTCTTCAATATTTTATTTTTATGATTGAAAAGAAGAGAGAGAAGCATTCCTAGTTATACCATTTGTCGAACCTTAAGAAAGTAAGATATTAGTTGAATTTTTTTAATATTTTATTTTTATGATCGAAAAGAAGGGAGAGAACCATTCCTAGATCATCATAGTTTTGATTACCATAGTTTTGTTGACTTAGCAAGTCAAGAAGGTTGGTAGGATGTTCAGGCAGTCCAAGAGAAAGTGTCTTTCAGCTTCAATGCTCTTAGTATATAACTTATTCTTATATTAAACCATTGTACCATATAATTACCAAGATGTTTATTGTTTGGAATAGAGTTTCCAAAATTAAATTTAATTATCAAAATTTGTTAAATGGATAGGAAGAATATAACTTCCACGAAATACTCTAAAATATTCTTAGTAATATGCACAAATTAAATATTAAGATTTATCTACAAAGTAATGATGCACTTTTTACCATTTTTAATTAAATTAATAGATTAAAAAAATATCACATGAACAAGTTTCACATGCAATAAGTTATGATTTTTTGGAACATGTAGTATTGGTGGATGGTATTGTAACAAATCTTATTTTCCCATGGTATTATACAGTTAGGGTGAATATCCATGTTTAATAATCTTTGTTACATATTTTCTTATATATATGTTTAACTTATATATTAATTTTTTTATAAATAATAACATAACACTAACGTTGCATTATGAAGTAAGTGTGCTGATATTTATCATGTTTAAATAATTTTTATAACCATTTAATTTATATAGTTATATAGTTATCTTAATTTTTTTTTCTAATACAGGTTAACTTATTGTATTATATAAATGATTTTTTATTTATTGTTTAATATATATTAATTTAATATAACTAAAATTTTGTTTTAATGCAATTTTATATACGATTTTATTAAAAATTCAAAGGAGTCGGGTCTATATTTATATTTTTATTAATTTTAATAGTGACGGATCTCATAACTTATTCAAGTAAAAATAAACAAAACAAAAGCATTCTTACATTTATATATAAAATATGATTTAGATGAAATGGAAACATATCCTTTAACTTACAAATTAAAAATCTCATTAAATTAAAGGAATAAATCACTTATTCTACCACCAAAAAAAATCATATACATATAAAGTTGATGACATGATATTACACAAGAGGCAACACATAATGTCAAGAAAAACTTAACCATTAACAGATTTGTATAATAGATACCATACAACCGCATAACATTGTGGAAATCATTGTTGCGATGAGAGGGTCCCGCATCCAAAAATTAAAACATATCTTTGTCACATAGAACTATGAATTTTAACGGGTCCTTAAAAATAAAACGGAGTTGTCTATAATGCGATTTTTTGGAGATTCGAGTGACGGAATCCGGCGAAAGAAATTGAGGTTAAATCTTGATTTGTTGCAGTTAAAATGGGTTTTTAACTGCATATTTGGATTCAGCACCCTGAAAAACCCCTGGGACGCTTTGATTGTGCAGAAACTAGCTATCAAACTTGCTATTCGAATAAATTGCTGCCGAATTTTGATCAGAAAAACCGACCGGAAAAGCTTTCAAAAAGTCGCGTTATAGACAACTGCAAATAAAACAGCCAGCAGAGAATCTGTGTATCACCCCTATGTCATGAATTTCAACGTGTAGTGAATGTCGTTATCTCATCGTATCATGGATTTCAACGCAGATTCTTTTGTGGGTCCTAGACGGACACTAAACAAAATATAGATGGCCGAAATAATTTTTTCTCCCATTTTCCATGAGTCTTAATGGTATGACTTGATTAATTAATTTTTTAATAAATTAATTTCCATGAATCTTGTTGGAATATTGGAGACCATTTATATAAAAGGTATGAATTGATTATTTAATTATTAATAAAATTATATTAAATCTATTTTATTAGGTGTAGATTAGTTTATTTGAAGAGTTTAGTTCTCAGGGGTTTAAATTTAAATTTTAGAGAAAGAGTTGGAGATGGATGTTATTTTTGGAGAAATTAAACCATTTTTAGAGCCATCCAAATTCTACTTAATTATCTCTAACTTAGGTGTTGAAAATTTGTAGCTCTGGGATGAATTTCTAAAAGAATAGAAAATCTAAAAACATCATTTTTTAAAATAGAAAGCCTCAAGATAGTAAATCACCTTGCATCATTTGGTAATCAAGTATTGTTGATGAAAAATCACTTTTTATCATTAATCAATCTTAATAGTTTAATCTTGACTTGATATTTTATCATCAAATTATTATCCTCTTTATGATATTATTATTATTATTAAGGAATTTCAAGACACTCAATCATGACTATCAATAATGTTATCTTACACTCTCATTATTGGGATGACGTATTTCCTCTTACACTCTCTTACACTCATTAAAGCACTTCATAAATGGTTATCTTACACTCCCTTACACTCAATAAAAGCATGTCATAAAAGATTCATCTTACACATTCTTTAATGCATATGTTATGCTCTATCTTAAAAGATTAAGTTACAAAGGCATGCATACCTCCTTAATAGTATAAATTACATTTCCTAAATGGGCATATGTTACTCTCCCTCTTGGCCTGGGAGTTAGTCCTCCTTTATGGCATGGATTCGTTGCTCCTCCTATATATATGTGCATCATTCTTTCTCCCCTTACTACTTGTGCATTGTGAAAGAAGAATTTGAACTTGAGAGGGAGTTGGAGAGAGTTGAAGATGATTGTGACGGTCTGAGACTTGGAGAGTAATAGCAGAACTTAGTGAGCCACGATTGAATCAATGCTTTAGTGTTTTAGTGTTGATTCAGTGTGTGCATCTGTTGTTGCTACCAGTGATCTTCATGCAATAGCTTGTTCAGATTTGGGTGAACTTTACTCATTCTCACGATCTCTCATTATACTTTGTATCTCTACTAAACATTTGATTTCTAAAAGAAGAAGAATCTGGTTGGGTTTTCCCCTGGTCATTGGACATAAATTCTCTGTGTCTAATTGTGTTTTTGGATGTCTTTCTATTTTGCATATGGTTTATATAGTGTGTGTTATATCTACAATTGTTTAATTAATATTGAAGAAGAAATAAGTTTTGGAATAAGTAATTGTTGTAACATAGAACATCAAAATTTCAACATGGTATTAGAGCTTTGGTGAAGAAAAGCTCAAGAAGGGAAGTGTTATTTCAACCCATTTTCTGCTGAAATATCTCTTGTTGTCCATTCTATTTGCAACCCATTTTCTATTGAAATATCTCTTACTATCCACTCTATTTGTGACCCATTTTCTGCTAAAATATCTCTAGTTGTCCACTCTATTTACAACCCATTTTCTGTTGAAATTTTACTGCTGAAAATTACTGTTGAAATTTTACTACTAAATTTTATTGTTGAAATTTACTACTACTGTTCTTCTAAGATTTCAAGAAACCCAAGATATGATAATAATTTTACATATAGTAATTAAAGTGTTGCATGTGTTTAATAGTTATGGTTTTGGTACTTGTTGATACATGCAAAAGTAAATAGTAGTTTTACTTTTGTTTATGCATGCGCAAGAAAATTTTGGCTTAAAAAGAAGTATACTGCATAGAAGGTTATGAAAAATCAACTAGTAGAAATTGAATGTTGAAGATAGGTGGATTTTGACTCTCTCACATTATATGAGAAATGTCATAATCTTACGGGTTTTCATAATTTTGATATCAGAGTTTACTAACAATAATAGTTGTAGGTAAGAATCAGGAATTTTGCAAAATATGGAAGGATAGTTTTCTAAACTGACATCTTTTCTAGTGATCAAAGATAGATTATAACTAATATCATTGTAGACAATGAAATCAATATTTATAATTATTATTACATGCCTTCACTCTGGGATCAAGATTTGAATATCTATACAAAATCAATGGAAGAACTATCCATGTGTTGATTCATGATAAGTAATCATCAATGTAAATTGTGGCACCAAACATTCACTCATCTTCACTATAAAACATTACCTCATGTGAGAAATATGGTTTCCAAAATACTTAATATTAGAGTGGATCATGACGGAGTTTGCCAAGTGATGATCAAGAAGATGCATGTTTTTGCCAATGACATATGACTTATGGACATTGGTTACTTAGAGAGGTTGGATCAAGCGGGAGCTTGAATAGCTTCCTTCAATCCCCATTTAAAAAAAAATATTTTCAAGCTACATTATTTGTTTGTGTCATTACTCTTGTTTAGATTTATCTTTATAGATCATTGGATACTCTTCCTACACAAGTATTTGCATGATTCTTTCACTAACTTCTTGATGAGGATGCAATTAATAAAAAAATATCCTAAAGATCATCAGGGTGCAGAATAGTGCAGGAAGAGTAAACTCCAAGAGGAATCTAGTGCAAGGATAATGAAGGAGCCACTCTCTCATCTAGAAAAGAAAGATAGACCTGCCTCATCACCAGATATACTTTTGTTATGTTTATTTACTTTGCTACTATTTCTCTTACTCTTGTTTTGGGATCAGCAGGTACATTTGATGAATGCGAGAACCAATTCTTTTGTATCAAGATTGAGGAAGATGTTGAGTCATTCCATGCCTTGAGTGGACATGAAGAGGATAAGAGCTCAAGACTTATGCAAGGAAGTTGGAATCAAGAAAGAGACCACCGTACCATATAACCCAGAACAAAATGGGAACTTAAGCATCTTTCACTGCCTTGTCTACTTTCATGTGCCAAAGGAAAAGAGTACCAAACTGGAAGCTTTAGGTAAGAAAGGTACGATTATTGGTTATTGTGAAAATTATAAAGCTTACATAATATATATATATAATATATATATATATATATATATATATATAATATATAATATATATTATATATATAGATAGATAGATAGATAAATATGGTAAAAGAATTATAGTGTTTAGTAGAGATATAAAATTTGATGAAGATGCAGCTCTTTGAACTATCATAGACACTCCTCCTCCTACTAATGTTGAAAGAAAAGATGATGCCTTTGATGCACAAGAAGTTCCTTAGCCTGAGCTTGATATTGCTGATGAACCCATGGATCCCATGGATTCCTTGGATCCTTCTCCATGTGCTAGAAAGAGACAATTATGGATTTGAGACACTTTACTGGATGTTGATAGGCATACTTCTCCCCAAGGAACCTTTAGAGAAAGAAAGAAACCATGTTGGTTCTAGGGATACATGGTGGCTATGAGCAACATTATTCAAGATTAACCATGCACTTTTGAAGAAGTTGTGAAGGCTCAAGTATGGAAAGATGCAATGTTTGAAGAATATAAGTCCATCATTCATAACAATGTATGGGAAGTGGTTGCAGGACCCCAAGGTAAATATGTTGTGTCCTCTAAATAGCTGTATAAAATTAAACATGGTGTTGATGACAGTATTGAAAAATATAAAGCTAGATTTGTGGTCAGAGAGTTCTCTCATAAAGATGGGATAGACTATGATTAAATTTTGCACATGTTTTCCATTAACAACCATATGATGTATCGTGGCTCTAGTTACTAGCCAAGGATGGTCCCTTCACCAAATGGATCTGAATATTATTTTTCTACCTGGCTTCCTTAAGGAAGACATATTTGTGGAAAAACCACAAGGCTTTGAAGTACATGAATAGAAAACTCATGTGTGTAGACTGAATAAATCCATTTGTGGTTTTAAGCAAGCTCCAAGAGCTTGGTATGCCTGCACCGATAACTTTTTGATGAAGCTTGGTTTTACGAGAAGTAATGTTGATCCAAATACTTACTTCAAGATAGTCTAGTGTATGACTTTGATTTTGGTATTAAATGTTGATGATTTATTTATGAACGATGGTGAACCTCTTATCCTCTAGTCTCGGAGGTAGTTAGCTTTTGAATTTGAAATGAAAGTTATTTATTTAATGCACTACTTTCTGGGTCCTGAAGCATGATAGAAACCTAATGATATTGTCCTTTCTCAAGGAAAATATGTTGTCAAACTGCAAGAAGGATTTGGTATGACAAAATGTAAATCCATGAATACTCCTTATGGAGATGAAATTCAAGAAGCTATTTTGTGAAGTTTCACGTATTTATTTGGAAAATCCTTCTAAGTATTGACAATTGATTGGTGCACTAATGTTCTTAGTGAACATTAGACCAAACAGATGTTTTACAGTGAATACTCTGAGCCAATATATGATTCAACCATCTCATGCACTTTGGATTGTTGCAAAGCATGTGTTGAGATACCTACATGGGAAAATCAATCTGGGAATGAAATATACTGCCAGTGATATAAGATTACATGGATACTCATATGTTGCTTGGGATAGTAACTCTAGTAATAGAAAATGCACTTTTGGGTGTTGCTTCATCTTAGGATCTTCCATGGTATCTTGGATTAGCATAAAACAAACGTTTGTAGCCCTTAGCATAACTTATGTTGAGTACATTGTTGCTAGCATGGATAGATGTGAGGTAGTATGACAAAGGAAGCTCTAAAGAACTGTTTGAGCATGTTTTGGATGCAACAGTGATTTACTATGATAATAAGAGTAGGATTCAACTTGCAAAAAAGCTCGTGTTTAATGACAATTCCAAGAATTTTGAGATCAAATATCACTATATCAGGGATATGGTGCAAAGAGGAGAAGTAAGACTCCATCATATAGTAGTTGATGTCTATATCATTGACATTCTTACCAAGCCTTTGCTAAAAGTGAATTTAATGGTTTTCATAGAGAAGTTTGGCTTACGGATGTGCCCTTTCCTCAAGAGGGTGGTCATGGATGATGAAAATTGGATGTGCGAGATCCTTGTCATGTGTTGACAAGTGGAACCCCCCAAGCAGTGATGAACCTTGGATGTGTGAGATCCTCGTCATTCTTGTCATATGTTGACAAGTGGATCCCCCCCAAGCAATGATGAGCCTTGGATGTGTGAGATCCTTGTCATATGTTGACAAGTGGACCCCCCCAAGTAGTGATGAGCCTTGGATGTGTGATATTATTTTCATGTGTTGATAAATGGATCCTCCCGAGTAGTGATGAGCCTTGGATGTGCAAGATCCTTGTCATCTGTTGACAAGTGGATTCCCCCAAGCATATGTGTGACTTGGTTGTGCAATATTATTTATAAGTGGGTTATCCTCCCAAGCAGAGATGAGACTTGGCTATGTGAGATTTTTCTTAAGTGGGTTATCCCCTCAAGGAGAGATGAGACTTGGCTATGTGAGATTTTTGTTAAGTGGGTTATCCCCTCAAGGAGAGATGAGACCTGCTTTTGTGTGATCCTTGTTATATGTTAGCAAGTGGAAGTCCCCCCAAGTGAATATAAGGTGATGGATGAATCTCCCCTATGATGATTCTTCTTCATTAGAGTGAGATATCATTGTTCCATATGATACAAAGCAATGATGACTTATTCCTCCTGTATGGCATGGACTTATTTCTCCTACTATATATATGTGCCTCATTTGTTCTCCCGTTACTACTTGTGCATTGTGAAAGAATAATTCAAACTTAATAGAGAGTTGGAGAGGGTTGAAGAAGATTGTGAAAGAGAGACTTGGAGAGTAATAGAAAAACTTAGTGAGCTAAGTTTTATTCAGTGCTTCAATGTTTTAGTGTTAATTTAGTTGAAGGGAAGGCTGATTCAATGTGTGCATCTTTTGCTACTACCAATGATATTCATGCTACAACATGTTCATATTTGGGTGAACTTTCTCATTCTCTTGATCTCTCATTGTACTTTGTATCACTGCTAAACATTTTATTTCTAATAGAATAAGTATCTGGTTAGGTTTTCTCCTTGTGGGTTTTTCCCTCGTCATTGTACCTAAATTCTCTATGTCTACTTGTGTTCTTGGTTTTCTATTTTGCGTATGCTTTATATGGTGTATGTTATATCTACAATTGCTTAGTTAATATTGCATAAGAAATAAGTTTGGAATAAGTAATTATTGTAGCATCGAAATTTCAACACTAGCCTCAACCTACTTACAATATAGATAATTATTTAACGTGATTTAGATTTATCTAGTTATTATTATTATTATTATAATTATTATTATTATTATTATTATATTATAAATAATTATTTTATAAATAAATATTGTAATATAGTTTTTAAATCTTGAAATAAAATTAGTATTTTATTAATTATTTTCGTAATAAATTTTATGTTCAAAATTAGTGAATTAAATTTGATTTGGTTCATTAAATTAATAACAATATGACAAAAAGCTTTAAATATCAAAATGATTAATGATGAAATAATATTTTTAATATTTGAATATGTAGGTGGATGAGAAAAATCATATGATGGTTAAAAAGTGGCAATGAGGCCATCAACAATGTGCACCCATAATTCCCCAAAAGTGGCAATTATGCCATGGAATGTGCACCCACACGAACACTTGCATGTTTGGAGGAACACACACATGTTCTTGGGTGTCCATGTTTAGTAAGGCCAAGCCTGCCAATAGGGTTGCTACCTAGACATCCCATTTTTAACATATTGGGACAACACAATGCATTTTTAGGAGATACTGGGAAAATTTATTGATTCCCAATCTACATTCAATGCCAAATCAACATAATACCTTGCATGTAGATTTCAGGTAAGCATTATAATGTTTTTGTTTTGTTTAATTTGATTTAAAATTGAAAACAATACCTAAATAATAGCCTCAACACAATCACAATATTGAATTGCAGGAATATGAAGCCTAATCGAAACTCTAATCCACCATCACCAAACCAAGATTCTGAGAACAACCATCTTCTATCTATTTCTCAAAGCAGTTCTTAGCTGCAAAATTACGCTAAGAAACCAACTCAACCAGCTTTAGGTTCAAGTAGGCCCTTGAACCAAAGGATGCTCCCTCAAGTGTTATGAGGCTTTAATGTTGTTAAATGTCACTAAACAACATCTTATGAAGTACATTGGCCAAATCTAGGGGTTGTTGTATAGGGTGGTTTCTTCGAGTTTCCAATCCATGCTTGACAAATAAAGTCATCTCTTGCATAGGTCAGATCAATGTGCCAGCATTCAACTATGAAAAAAAACATAGATAGAAAGGTTTTGATAGAGGAATATAAGAGAAATTAGATAATCATGTATCCTCCCTAAATACCTAATCATGTAACAAGAGCATAAACATATAGAAGAACATCTATAGTGAACATAAATATACATAAGTATAACATAGAAGCAACAATTTTATGATTTCTGGGAAATTCGATCAAACACATTGCTCAATTAATTACTCAGTATAAAAATAACATTGCATTAGGGACGTTAAGGAGGTTGATACTCAACCTAGCCCTTCCCAATGTCCTACACTACCTTAAATATATACATAAACATATTATGAAATCACTTGAAATAATCATAAGTACACAAGTTATGTCAATAAACTGAAGCTAGAAACCCTTGAATTAAAACTTTGTAATGTTATGCTTAACAAAAATATGAGTGTCTTTATGGGGTCAAAAACCAACCCCCTTACAATGGAAATGAAACAATATATAGAAACATACATCAAGCTAAATATGTCTAACCTTCTAGAATAAAAATATAAGCAACTTACTAAAAATAAATAATATCTCTAATATGTTGTAGGAAACTTGGAATTTCTAGAAAATCCTTTGCCTCCAATTATGGGAATTGGTTCACTAATGTTGATTTCCCTACCACCTATTCCTTTGAATACTAATTTAGATCCTCAAATGTTGCCTTTAAATTTTATGTGATCCCTTGGCTGCCAGGTTCTTTGCTTGCAAATATGAATATGATTCTCAAAATATGCAAGCAATCTCTAATTGTTGATTTCCTGCTGCTAGAAATCTGAAGTTGTTGAAACTACCTCCTCAAAATCCATTATCTTCCCTTTAATCCTAGTCAACTTTGTCACAGGTTCTCCAACTATCCTTTAACTATGTTTTCCATCATTTATACACCTTTTGAAAATTTGGAGTTGACTTATTGAAATATTATAGTTGTCCAACAAACAACGATAATCTACTAATTGTTAACATTTTCCCCTTCTCATCCTTCGAGAAATATTTGTTAATTACTTTTCTTCAGCTAGTTAAGAGGAGATATTTCCCACTTGCTTGTCTTTGTATCTAATTACCAACTAAGTCCACATATTTAGTTTCTTTCAAATCTAAGATTGTTCACCTTTATTTACTGTTGGTATTGAGATAGTCTTAGGATTTTCAAGAATATCTTTACCCAAAATATCTCTATAGAATTAAAAAAACAAGGAAAAATTCATCCAAACACATTGACTTGTAGCTATTCCATGTTGATAGCTTGAGATTTAATGCTTCAATTTTTATAACACCTCAAGCTTCTTCATCTATATATATAGACTTCAAAATAAACCCTCCACTAGTGCCAATCCTGCTTAATACACCTAGCTCAAACTAACTGTAAGAATCCATTTAAACATATTGTTTTCAAAACAATTAAAAACCTAGTTTTTAGCATAAGGGTTTGTAATTGATGACATAAGATTTTTCCCTAGTCCATAACTACAATCACTCCACATCTTCAAAGGTAAAAGAAAATTGCTGGAAATGGTATTTTTAATCCAATATTGCAATTGGGAGACTAACAAATGATACAATAACAACAAGAAGTTCTTGATATATTTCCTTTTTCATCAAGATCACAATTGAAACCCTAAAACTAGTTGGAGTCAAATCCCCAATGCTAAAAATTATAATGAATCCATTTTTCCACCAGAGCATTGCAAATGTTGATGTTTGTTTTACACTATAATCATTCCTCTATATTAATGTTGACACCTAATCATAGGGATTGGGTGAACAACTGTAAATAGTGTAAATAAATAATAGAGAAAATGGAGAGCCATCGAGAGATGAAACTCAACAGTCACTCCCTCATGTATATAATAATGAACAACCTAACTGAATAATATAATCTTATTTGAGGAGTTACCTCCTGGCCAGACATGGTATCAGAGCTAGTTCTAATTTTAGCTTTCCTCCCTCTGTAACTCCCTCATGTTTTGCCTAATTTTGCAGAACTGTCACCTTCTTTGCATCCTGTACACCTGCGCCGGTGATTTCTCTATCTTATCCCTTCAAGATTTTGTGCATTATTGAATTCACTAATCTAAATGCAGTGGGAGTGCTAAAGGGTCGATTTGTTGGATTAAGATATTGCTTTACCTACTGTGAAGACTGGATCTAGTTGCTGCATAGAATGGTCATGTGATGCCAGGAAGTGTTGTGATTGTGTGCTGGAAGGATGTTGCAACTAGACGCATGGTGTTATGGCCAACACTATGTCTAGAACTGCATTTGAGTCTATTATTCCATGGAGTGTGGTGTTGGACTGAGTACGCTCTAAGTTTGGTAGAAGACCAAACGACCCTCCATTACATCAATATTTGAAGATCGATGGAAAACGTTCCATACTACTGGTACGAAATATTTGTACGCATTGAATGATTGTGTTGTTGGTCTGATATCAAAACGTTGTATAGGCTGATATTTCAATATGAATATTCTGAAAGTCTACATATAAATCCCTGTTCCTCAGCTCCACTCCCATAGATTTGGTTGTCACAACATCGAAGACTGTTGGGGTATTTGTCAAACTCGTTTCAAATTCATCGCTACAGTTCCACAAACAAAAGTTCGAGGTATGGTGAATGTATATGGCGTGAAGCGCATTCAACTCTGTTGAAAATGGTGGTAGTATTAAAATTCGTTGAGATTTTTGAATGGTGATAATAGAATGAGAATTTTGGATGGTATTTTTTTCAGATATATATTATATGGTTTTTATGTTGAAACTATCATATAATATATATGTGAGTGGAGGAATATATGCTACATTAAAAGTATTAATATAGTGAATTATTTTCCACTAAACAAAAGATATCCAGAAAGGTTGTGTTTGTTTTCGAAACCAAAAGCAAATATTTTTTTTTGGGAATGCATTCACTAATATCTATTGTTAGAGTAGTTCTCTTTGAGAAAGAGAACTATTCAGAATGGCCAAGGAAAATTAAACACACTCTCATTTTTAATGAGCTGCGGAAAGGAGTGTTTGTTGCACACAGAGACAAAGAACCAGAACAACCTACCTTAGACAAGGAATTCACCATTTGGGAAAATAAGAACAACAAGGCTTATGCAATGATTGCAGCATCAGTAAATGAAGAGGTGAGTCTCCATATTTCACCATTTTCAAATTCTTTCAAAGCCTTACAAAAACTGAAGGAACTCTACGACTCACACTCTAAACTTGAAGTTGTTCAACTCATGATTAAATTGTTCAACTTTTAATTACAAAATGATGATCCTCTTGCTCTTGCATCATAAGTAAAATCCATTATGCATGATATCAAAGTCACTAATGTTGAACTGGACATTCCTCTGATAAATTTTCTCAAGGCACTTTATACCACTTACTCAAATTATCTTGAGTCATTGCAAGCAAATGGAAACCTCAAAGATATTACCTTTGACTCCCTTGTGAAAAAAACTGTCGAAAGAGAAAAAGATTTTGGGAAGAAGACAACTCCTTATTCTTCTGAAGAGGTTGTGTGTCTTGCACATAGAGAGAAGAACCTTTCTCAAGATTCTTCCAGAGGAAGAGGTGATCAAAGAGGAAGAGGAAGAAGAAATTTCAGAGGCAGGGGGCAGACACTCTCAAGGAGAAATATTAGATTTACATTGCATAGATTGCAAAAGAGATGGATCACACAATGCATCCACATGCAAGTTGCCTTGGGATAGAATGGAGCAAGAAAGAAACCAACCCAAAGGTAAAACTAATTGCAAAGAGAAAGTTAAATCCCCTAAATCTACTCACTATGTTGTGGCACATTGTAATATTGGAGTAAATGAAGACGTATTTAATGCTTCACTTGCTTCTTGGAAAAATGATTCGTTGCTTGATTCAGGAGCAACTTGCCACATGAATTTTAGCAGAAATTTTTATGAAGAATTTACTAACAATATTGATGGAGCAGTATACTTTGCAGACAAATCAAAACTCAAGCCATCAGGGCTTGGCACAATTAGGCTTAAATTGCTTGGTCTTGCAAACTTTCTTTTGCATCATGTTTTATATCTCCCACAGCTGAGGAGAAACTTGTTGTCCTTGGTCCACATCCACCAGCAAGGACACTCCATTCACATGTTTGATGGCAAGCTTGAGGCAAGAAAAGAATCATACATGACAGGGATAGAAGAAGAAAGGCTTCTCAAGCTGCAGGGTACCTCTGATCATGCACAAAATTTCTCATACAATTCTCATTATGATGAAGGTACATTTCCATCAAGTTTATTATGGCATGCTAGATTTGGACACTTGAACTATGACAGCCTCCACTTGTTGAATAATAATGGTGTTACTGGTTTGCCTACAATTCCTATGAATCTTAAGCAATGTGATGCTTACATTCTAGGAAAGTATAGCAAACAGTGTTTTCATGATTCACATTCCAGAGCACATAGAAAACTTGAACTCATTCATTTAGATTTATGTGGTCCAATGCCCATTCCTTTTGCAAATGGAAATAAATATATGATGACATTTATTGATGACTACACCAGGATGTGTTGGATTTATTTTGAAGAACAAATACGATGCTTTTCAAAAATTCAAGAACTTTCATACATGGATTGAAAATGATGCACAATCTCATATTGGCTCTATTCACACTGATAATGGAAAATAATACACTTCAAGTGAATTTGAAAACTATCTTTTCCAACATGGGATCAAACATCAAACAATTGTGCCTTATAATCCCCAACAGAATGGAGTAGATAAAAGAATGAATAGGACAATATTAAATATGGTGCACTCCATGATGTTTTCCAAAAATGTAAAATTGATGTTTTGGGCTAATGCAGTTCTATGTGTTGTATATGTAAAGAATAGATGTTCATCTAATGCTATTAGAAACAAGACTCCTTATGAAATGTGGTATGGATACATTCCTTCGGTAAAGCATCTTAGGGTCTTTGGTTCCACATGTTATGCCTTGATACCAAAGGTACATAGAAACAAAATTGGTGCAAGAAGTCATAAGTGTATCTTCTTGAGGTATTCAAACACCTCATACCATCTCTATGATGAAGTCAATAAAAAGTTTTGTTGTATCTAGAGATGTAATCTTTCTTGAATCATTCAAAACTAGCAATGTTGTTGAGTGGAAACTTGATCGCTTGGATAGATTCGCAAACGAAAAATCATTTCAAGAATTTGATAATAAGATTCCATATCTTGAAGCGGGGGTTCTTATACTAGATGAACCTGTGGAATCTTCTTCTGAATCACTCTCTCCCCCACATGAAACTCCAACAACGGATGATACTTTGAGTGACGTGATTAACAGAATTGGGAGACTCAATCTTGATTCAGTCCCAACTCAATCAACTGAGCATCCCAGACCATCTCAGAAAGGTCCCCCAAAGTGTTCATCCTAATGAGGTTGGAAAGACATGAACTATAAATTCAACCCAGAAAAATGGAGGTGATGTAGATTACTCTGATTCACCTGTTGATATGGATGTTTCTTATGATTGTGAATTAATGTTTTCTACGTATTTTGAACCAACTTCATTCAAAGAAGCTTCTTCTCATGATTAATGGAAAGAAGCAATGCAAAAGGAGTATGATGCCTTCATAAAGAATGGCACTTGGAAGCTAGTTGATCCTCCATTAGGAACCAAACCAATTGGCTACAAGTGGGTCTACAAGAACAAGTATAAAGTTGATGGCTCACTTGACAAGCACAAAGCCAGGCTTGTGGAAAAAGGTTTTGCATAGAAGGAAGGGGTCGATTATGCGGAAAATTTTTCCCCCACAACAAAATGGGCTACCATCCGAACACTTTTTTCCCTAGCAGCTCAGAATGGTTGGAAAGTCCATCAAATGGATGTAAAAATTGCTTTCTTGAATGGAGATCTAAAAGAGAATGTTTTTATGTCCTAGCCTAAAGGATTTGTTGTGAAAGGACATGAACATAAAGTATGCAAACTTGTGAAATCCTTGTATGGCCTCAAACAAGCACCACGAGCCTGGTATGAAAAACTAACTGAGCATCTTCTGAAACTCAATTTCAAACATTATGATCTTGATGATGCAACTTTGTTTGTTAAGAAAGTTCACATAATAGTTGTATATATTGTGGTATATGTAGATGATATTTTGATGACATGGAACAACGAGAGCTACATTGCATCCATAAAGAAGGAATTGAGGAAAGGTTTTGAAGTGACTGATTTGGGCTATGTTCATTACTATCTTGGTATTGAAGTAACTCAACGTCCGAAGTCGATATTCCTTTCTTAAAAGAAGTACATTGGAGATCTGTTGAACAAGTTTGGCATGGATGAATGCAATCCTCTGACTACTCTAATGGAACAAAACTTAAAGTTCACATCCATTGAAGGAAAAGAATTTGAGGATGCAAAAAAGTATAGACAACTTGTAGGAAGTCTCAACTACCTGAATACTACCAGACTAGACATTTCATTTGTTGTTGGAACCCTCTCTAGGTTTATGCAAAAGCCTTGTGAGGGACATTGGTCTACAGCAAAAAGAGTTCTAAAGTACTTGAAGGGAACTCAAGACTTTGCACTGAAGTATACACAGGTGGGTGACATCAGCTTGATTGGATACTCTGATTTAGACCTCGATGGAGACAAAGAAATTAGGGTATCTACTTCTGGTTGTGTTACGAGTCTTGGATCAGGATTTGTCTCTTAGAGATCACGCAAACAATCAGTTCCAGCAGATTCCATAATAGAGGTAGAATATGTGGTAGCAACTAAGGCAACAAAAGAAATTGTGTGGCTCAGGAAAATTCTGGAAGATTTGCAGGTAAAACAAGTACATTCGACTACACTCATGATTGAAAATACCTCAATAATAAAGTTTGAAAAGAACCCAAAGTTTCATGATCGAACGAAGCACATCAATACAAAATATCATCTGATTCGACATCATGTTGAGGCCAAAAAAATCCATCTTCACCATTGTTCCACTAATGAGCAGATTGTAGACATCTTCACCAAAGTGCTTGGAAAAGAAAAGCTTGAAAGATTCAAAATGATGTGTGGACTCACCAACATCCCTTCAGGTTAAGGGGGGGACTGTTGACACCTAATCATAGGGATTGGGTGAACAACTGTAAATAGAGTAAATAAATAATAGAGAAAATGGAGAGTCATTGGAATATGAAACTCAGCAGTCACTCCATCATGTATATAATAATGAACAACCTAAATGAATAATATAATCTCATTTGAGAAGTTACCTCCTGGCCTAACAATTAAATCTTGATTGCAAAAAATTATTTGAGGTCTCATAAGATTTTATCAAATATCTGGATGCAAATGCACAGACAATTTCACCTTTGAATCCATGTCTTTATCCTCAAGGATGGTATTTTTGTTTTCTAGAGGTTCTTTGCCTGTCATTTTAACCAAACTCATCCAATCATATTTTTTATGAATCAACAGACAGTTGTTTCACAAACAAGAATGAAATGGCCATGTAATAAACTTACTTCCACCCACCATCTTAGCTGACAAACTAAACCTTGTGCTGTTGTTGTAAACCAAAAGTGGTTTTCAAAAGTGGAATCGAGGAGCGTCTTTGTGGTAAGAAATTGTTTGTTGAGGGGTTCTGCTCCAATGAAACATTTCCACATTTCCACTATTGTTTTCATAAAACCAGGAATTACCTGCCCCCCGCTAAATGTCAAATACCTTGGGGCCTCCACAATTCAACTTGAGTCATTGATTTCTAGGCACAAATATCCACCATTAATAATTGTAAGGACTTTACCTACGTACTCCTATCAACTAATATATTATTTTTATTTTGTATGAGATATATCCCACATGTCACATGAAAATGCTTTCGTTGATGTGCATATATACCAATTCTCTCATGAACTATCAATGCGATGTGCACACACTCTGCCCCTCTGTCTCATGGATTGGTTCTTGATGTTTTGAGATGAATTGGTCATTGCTTGGACTTTAATAACATATATAACATAGAATAAGGATTTGAATATTAGGCTTTCAAGCCTAATATTTTTTTTTATAATTCTACAATATAAACCATTAAAGGCCCGAGACCATGCTTAGCCTTGTGGTCAACCAAAAGCTCAAATGGTGATTATGAACTAGATTCTAAATCCCAAAGTTAAAATTTTTACAAAATTAATTAAAAATTTGCATATGCCTGAGAGTCTAGCATTGAAATCAATTAGCAAATTTTGTTTTTTTTTCTTTTGCTTTCTTTTGGTCAAGAAAATACTACAAGATTGACTCTAACTAGGGACTGATTCCCCCCTGTGGGATGCAGAGAGCTAGTAGATGAGTCCCTTTTTGTTGGAAAGTGGAGTCATACCAAACCTAAAACCTACAACTTGCAACCCGCGTATTGAAATTTGTAACCTTGATATTCAACATGTTTGCCCATAGTTTTTTTTTTGTTTAACATGAGTGCATTTTAAAATTTATGTTTTGAACATTTATAATTTTACAATTTAATAGTCATATCTTGGTCCATCTAAGCTCCCTAGATATTCTATAGTCATTCTATCTTCCTAATCTCTTCCACTCCCATCATATCAGTGCTCTACTAGAATATGCCATGGCATCATTTACACTGACCTAACCATTCATAGACCCTAAGAATGATAATTTTGATTATATCAACCTAATTTCCCAGTAGGCATCCGATAATCATCATCACACATCTAGGGGAGCGTGACTCACACAATCCTCCCATGACTCCAGGTTTTGGAGGATAAACAATGGGAAACCTCCACTCCTCCTAGTAGGACCATGGTTAACACTCTATCACGGAATCTCATTGAGCTTCAATTTTTCTTGGAGTTTTGTCATCACGTGGTTGGTTTGTTAACAATGTTATCTGCAATATAAGAACTTATCCACACATATGCATCAATATATTCAAAACAAATTCTATTTAAATAACAAATTTTGTGTATTTTACATATGTTTCTATCTACGATATTGATTCTTTCATTTACTTAACAATATTAAAATGTAGTCATTATTTTATTCCCATCTCATCAATCATGTCCACGTGCAGAAATGAAATAAATTTATCGATATATTCATCTATAGCTCATGATTTAGATTTCATACAAAAGGTTAATCGAATACTAAACTTCATATTGTTGTCCATATTCCAGCTATGTTAATTAAATAACATATTTCATATTGGTATCCATGTACCAATAGAGTTAAGAAAATATCATATATCATATATCATGTTTTACATGTGATAATCCAAAATAATAGTCTTAAGTATCAAACTCAAAATAAAGTAAATATATATAAAATAAGCTTTTAAATTCCTCAAAATTAGCACAAGTTGGGGTATTTCTGACATATGTTCTATGTATCCTCCTAGGTAGCCAATCTAGGGCTATAATTGTCCCACTAGACTTTAACTTGGTCTACCAGGTGATTCCTCAATTTTCAAACCCTACATTCCAGTATACGTAATGGTTCGACCAAAATGGTTCCTTTGTCTAATACATGCAATTCCTTCCAATGAAGGCTATAAGATTTTTCAGCTATGTAATGTTTAATACAAATATATGAGATACATTATGAACTTTATGCAAGTGGGGTGGCAGTGCAAGATGATAAGCGACATGTCCAACTCTTCTGGTAACTTTGAATGGCCCAATAAATTGAGGTGATAACTTTTTTCCTTTTCCAAACCGAATGGCACTTTTGTTAGCTATGATGCGGATGAGAACTTGATCTCGTACTTCGTAATTCCTATATGTCCTATGAGCATCAACATAACTCTTTTGTTTATCTTGTGCTTCCTTTAATAATTGTCTAATTTGTTTTGCCTATTCTTCCATCTCTTGAATTAATTTTGGTCCCACTATCATTTGATCTTCTAACATGTCCCAAATTAACAATTTCCTACAAGGTATATCGTACAAAGCTTTAAATGGAGGCATCCCAATTTAACTGTGGTAACTGTTATTGTATGCAAATTCAAGTAAGGAAAAGTAATTTTCCCAGTGTGTTTGTTGGTCCATAATATACATCCCCATCATATCTTATAGTACTTTGTTCACCCTTTCTATTTTTCCATCAGCCTTAAGATGATAAGTTGTACTTAATTTCAGTTGAGTTCATAAGGTTGACCGCATACAAGTCTACAATATTGATGTGAATCATGATTCATTATCTGATATGATCTTCTTAGGTACTCCATGGACTGAGGAATGTCATAGAGCATTCTCTAAATTTAAAATATTATTGACCAATGTGTGAATCATATGGACAAAGATATTACTATGTGTACTGATGCATCCAAGCAAGGATTAGATGTAGTATTAATGCAGGATAAATAAGTAATAGCATATGCTTCAAGAAAATTAAAGCCTCATGAAGAACTCTATGCCACACACGATTTAGAGTTAGTAATTGTAGTGCTATATTTAAAGATATGGAGACACTATCTGGTAGGGAGAAGCATTATGCTCAAAAGAGATTACCAAAGTTTACAATATTTGTTACTCAAGAGACTTGAATGCTAGGTAAAGACGATGGAGTGAATTATTGAGTTTGACTTTGGAATTTCATACATTAAAGGAAAGGAGAATGTAGTGGCAAATGCTTTAATTATAAACCATGAATATTTTCCCTCATACTTATCAAGGTAGACTTGAGGAAGCGAGTACTAGAACATATCTTGAGAGATAAATGGTTTTTAAAGTAAGATCCGCCTTGACAATAAAAAGCCAAAAGAACATAAGTTTGAGGGATATGAACTAGAATATGTTGGAATATTGTGATTCCATGGAAGGATGTATATACCTGATAGTAGGGATCTCTGAAAAACCATTCTTAAGGAATCCCACAGAGCATTTTATTGTGCACATCTGGGTGTAAAGAAAATGTATGATGATATAAATAAACTCTTTTTTTGGGAAGGTATGAAACATGACATTGTCTAATTCGTTGCAAAATGTCTCGAAGGTCAGCAAGTGAAGGTTGACCATTGTCATCCAACAGGTCTCTTGCAACCTCACAACATTCCTATGACCAAATGGGAGATAATTCCTATGTATTTTATCAACCGGCTACCAAGAACTCTACTACACTCTACAACCATATGAAGTACTAGGTCCAAATGCTTGAGAAAGAAACATGATCCCATCTAAATGATGTGTATATTGGTTCCATAACTCTCTTTGTCCCATGAATTTGAGGATCTTCATTTAGGTCATATGTCCATTCCTTTCCCTAACTAACCATGGTCAAGGCCCTAGGATTCGTCTTTATTATAAAAACCCTCCTATCAAATAAGGATTTTAGGAAGGCCTATGTGGTTCTTTGAGGTCATGTTTATGGAATGGATCATTCAAATATTTATATATGGTTTGAGACACTTTATTTCCGTTCCATACCATGGACAAGACCCAAATAACCATCGTTGATCCATGATATAAAACCTTATAATGACACACATATCTTAACTAGAGGCCAATTATCCCCTCTAATGACATTTTTATAGGTTTAAGGACTTATTCATGGACCATGAAACTTGAAATATTTATTTAAGACCTAATATCATTTATTTTATCCTATTACCTTGTTCAAGGTCTCAATAGCTATCTGTGTCTAAAAGATTCTAAAGTTTCCAGTATCTCATTTAGAAGTCAAGTAGTATGAGCCATAGAAAACTAATTAGCCTTTATACAACCACTTTTTTACTTTTTTGACCATTGTTAAGCCTCGAGACCCACACCTAATATGACAAATTTCTTAGTGTTGCACATATCCCACCAATAGGCTGATGATCTAGGTCTCTATGGTGGTTTGATGCCTAGTTCAAATATTATATCTCTCAAAGCTTCATTCCGGGCCAAATTACTAAGGGACATCTCTTATGTGTAAGACCTTCTAATGGTACCCATATCTCACTCAAGGACAAAGATACTTTCTATAGTTTTTTGTAGTGGTTTGAGGAATATTTTATGTTCCATAATACCTATAATATTATTTTAGAGATTTATGACCTTAGTTATCTTCCTCGATCATAATCAAGGCCTTGATACCTAATTCTACTGCATAAAAATATTAATGGCAAGTCAATCCTAGTCGTATGCAAAAGATCTATTTTAGAGGTTTTGTGTTGTAATTCAAGGCCTTAATAATTTCCAAGTAGCCCAAGAATACTAATTTACAATATAATTGACTAGATTTCTCCCCTAAGTATGGTAAAGGATTGGAGACCCATCCTCGATGCCCAAAGCAGGATAATGGTATCCACATCTCACTAAAAGGAAAATGATGCCATTAGCAAGGCATGCTATGTGGTTTGTGATGTTATTTATAGACCTTGATCCTTAATGGATTAATCAATAACATAAAGTATTTATTTTTTCCATTTAACAATGACCAATACCTCAATACATCAATCCCTATGACACAAGACTTTGTAAGTACCAGTTAAAGGCCAAAGATCACCCCTAAACCATGTTTTTTGGCTTGAGATCATATTCATGCTCAATGAGCCTTGGAAACCCATCCATGGTATAAGGCCATTATTTCCTTCCATTCATTAGGGTCAAATCTCTGAGACCCATCTTTACCATGAAAAATCTCCTGATCATGGCTATATCACACTTGTATGCCAAAGATCCATTTGAAAGGATATATGTTATGGATCATGGCCTTAATCATGGCCCATTACCTCAAGAATATTAATATATGGGTAATCCCTCAATTTCTCCTCAAACCAATGTTTGAAACCCATTCCTAATCCAAAAATCCTCATATTGGTTCCCTTATCCCACTCAAAGGTTAATGATATTTTATTTAGGACACAAGTTTTATAGTTTTTTGCCTTTTGTATAGCCCTTGGTCCCTAGGAGATTCATCTTGGACCTAAGGTCATTATTTCACTCTCAGGCACATTAAAATGACTTTAATACCCATCCCTACCATCTAAATCATTATACAAGAAACCATACTTTATTCAGATGTAAAATATCCCTTTTAAAGGTCCCATGTGGTAGCTTGAACCCTTGTTCATGTCTCATTACCTTCGAAGATTCATTTAGATCCTAGTTCCCTTATTTTCTTCCCTTTACAATGGTTAAGTCCTTGAAACTCATCCTTTATGTGAAAACCTCCTAAGAGCAACCATATTATCCTTGAAGGCCAACTATCCTAGTTAAAGGGGCTATTTGGTGGTTTGAGATATCATTCATGGCTTAAAATTCATTTTCCATTCCTTTGGAAACGAGCAATTATTTATGAAGAAACATAAAAATATCGTAAGATATAAACATTTAAAAGTATTGAGCTAAAAAAACTCCAATATAGATCTTGAGGTAGAAAGTGATGGAAAAAATACTAAAATAATTTTTTATGTTAAAAAGAGAATGCAAGTGTTTTGGAATGTGAGTGCATTATGAGAAAGTAAATGTTCCTAAAGCACATGTGTGTTCTTGTGCATTCTTATTTGGAAAGTTTCAAGGTGCCTTATGTGCCCATTTGAATGCCAGCAAGGTTGCTGTAAATGAGGATGTGTATATTTTAAATAATATCTGAAGGTTCTTCACCACTTTTTCAATCCTCAATTCTTACAAAAACTCTTATTTTATATGAATGTGAAGTTTAGAATTGCATCATTCCTAAAAAATCTTAAGAAATTTTAAATAAATCTAAAAATATTTTTTGATTTCTATTTTTAAAATGAAGGACAATATACTACATCCAAATCTCCCCTTAAAAGTTAGTATTCCACCTATTGACATTGTAGTCATGATTAGATACCTAATAAACTAATACAAAATAATTAAAATAAAAGAAAAGTGACAAACCAATCGTGAATAGAAAAAGATATCACCCATAATAACACCCTTTAAAAAAATAATATCACATCTAAATTTAAATAAAAATTGAAGTGAAAATCTTAAAATAAATAATAATAAAAAAATAAGATTTAGTAAAGGGTTTATTGAGAAATCAACATTAATCTAAAATTAGAGAAAAATAAGATTTACTAAAAGGTTTATTAAGAAAATCAACATAAATCTACAAATCTAGTTGTTATATAATAGAGTGGAAGGGAAAATTTTGTTATTTTTATAAATAATAAGACATTAAAATATGAAAAACACTTTCATACCTTGTGAAATGAACACATTAAATTTGAATTTCAAACTATTTTGGAAGGTTATGAATCTTCATAGCATGCTAACTCATCATAATTATAGAAATTTTAAAATAATATTAAAAGGATCAAATAATTTATTATTAGTTAAATAGCTTAAGTAAAAATATTCCTCATTATCATTGTGACTAATTATTAATCATTGAGACCATGAATTATATATATATATATGAATATTATTTTATTTTATTATATTATGGTATGTAGGAATTTCAGATCTAAAGATTTTTAATAGTAGTTGTTTGATTAGGTAATTTTTATTCTTTTAGGTAGATTTTATGATTAATTTAGAGTTTGTAAAATCCAAGTGACCTAGGAGTTTTCCAAGAGCTGAGTCTATTTCCTCTCTAAACATACTTTAACAATTTAGTAATCTCTTTACTAAATTAAGCCTTTTGTCCCAAACAAAAAGATCTTATAAATTAATTATAAATAAATAAATAAAATTAATAAGATGGAAATCTCATAAACAAATAATAAATTGATAAATGGAATTGATAGGGTGTATAATATTAAATTAAAATCCATACATTAAAATAAAATAAATTTATTTATAATATATAATTAAAAAAATAATAAATATTAAACATTAGTTGTATATTTAGATTTATTTAAATTTTATATAGGTATAATTAAATTATTTAAGATTAATTTTAAAAATTTTAAAAGAGTCAAATCTTTCACGATATAAGTTTTTTTTAAATTTTCCGAGAAAATTTCTCAGAATATAAACTTTTTTAATGCAAAATTTAAGAGAAGACTTATATGTAGAAAATTGATTTTTGAACACTTGATAAATTGAAATTTAAATGGATACATGTTAATTTATAATAGTATTAGAGCATATCTATTTTAATTCTAAAGATAAGAACCACAAATAAAAATCCAATAAATCTAATTTTAAATAGAATCCAACCCAAAACAAAGTAAAAAACGCAATACTAACCCAAAAAGAAATAATTATTCACAGAACAATTGGATAAAGGGCGATGATATCAAATTATTTAATTAAATTATTCAAATATAATTTAATATATCTTGGGGAAAAGTTATTCCGACGAAGTTTGAGTAATCTCTGGCATTTGCGAAAGAGAATGTTGAAAGTGTGAGGGAATTGGATCAAATTTAAGAAGAGTTTGGGCAAATCTAGCTTAAATAACAATAAATTATATCTTGAAACCTTTCTCTGGAACGTTCTGGCATTATTTCCTCGAACTTGCCTGGCTTTTGACATTCACCCAGGTTTCTGTGAATTTCTGGTAAATAACTTGGTTTGCCACGGGGCGTTTACAGTATTTGCCTCGGCGCCTTATTTATAACAAAGACCTGGCGGGGTTTCAGTGATGATCTCCAGCATTTGTGTAAAAGAACGTTGAAATTTTGACGAAATTTGTGGCGAATTGGCCTAAATAATGCTAAGTTATACGGTGAAACCTCTCTATAACATTTTTTTGGCATTTTGTTTCTTCAACTTTCATGCATTCTCGTGATTTTTGAATAGTCTATTTAGCACTCATTTCATTGGGTGATGTTCACACGGGTGAAGTAGTGGGATTGAAACTAGTGAAATGAATCACATAGCATGATCATCACTTCTAGGGCTTGCACCCGATAACCAAGACTTCCCGGGAGGTCACCCATCCCATATCACCTCTGGCTCAAGTGCAATTAACTGTGGAGTTTTCCCCACAATCAAACCCACTTAGCTTGCTACCCCATTTGCAAAACCTTAGCAAGTATTGTGCCTCATGAACCATTCAAGTAGAGTTCCCTTCACTCTTTTTGAATTAAGTATCCGGGGTTTTCGTAGTGCATTATATTATATATCATTTTTGGGAAACCCCCGATGCTTAATTCAAAAAGAGTGAAGGGAACTCCGCTTGAATGGTTCATGAGGCACAATACTTGCTAAGGTTTTGCAAATGGGGTAGCAAGCTAAGTGGGTTTGATTGTCGGGAAAACTACACAGTTAAGTGCGCTTGAACTAGAGATGATTTGGGATGGGTGACCTCCCGTGAAGTCCTGGTTACCGGGTGCAAGCCCCAGAAGTGATGATGGGAGCTATGTGATTCATTTCACTAGTTTCAATCCCACTTCTTCACCATGAGTGCTAAGTGGACTATTCAAAAATCATGAGAAATTAGTCAGTGATGACTACCTCTCATGGAAATGGTCATCAATTATTTATATTTATATAAATTTAGAATCTCTAATTTTTAGTATAATAATTTGAAACCCTGATAATCATGTGATTATTATATAATTTTAGAGTCAACCATGACCAATGTTATTGTTTAATTAATTTTAATTAGAAATAATTATTTATTTATTTAATTAATTAATAATTATTTATATAATTAATTACTGAATTATGAATGATAAAGAAATAAAAAGAATTATTGAATTATTATAAATAATAATGATTTAATTTAAAAAATGAATGAAACGAATGAATTCTTTAATAATGAAATTAATTAATTCTTATTAATATTAATTAATTAAACCCGGATGCGGGTGATTTCAGAATTCATTAATGGGAATATTTATGAGCGACAATGCCTGAGCATGCGAGCTGCTGGCCAGCACTAATCTCCAAATCCTTACCTAGCTCATGCTGGCTCAGATTAGGTGTGAGCAGGTTCGTCTGCATGTTGACATTAATGCTCACATTTTCCAAGATAACGGAGGAGCTGATTTTATCTTGGAGTTTTTGGCGTTCAAATCCAATGCTTATGCCCAGTCTCATATTCTCTGCCTGGCTACTACAAAATTCCTTTGCATGAGTTTGATCTCAGAGGTTCAGTGCCGACTCTCAGTTGTTCTGAATTCTGGTTTCGGGTCGTTTATCTCCCACTCTCTGTCTTGCTCTTTGAGTCTTCCTCCGATTCCTATTAGGCAATCTAGGCATTCTCCTAGAGTTTTCTGTGCTTCTATGCTATCCCCTTTCCGCTTTACCATGGTCAGGCATCATATGAGAAGTTGTCAGGGCAGAAGCCGGGGTGGTCATGCACGGCATCAAGTTGCTCATTCTGTGGATCAGCCTTTGCCTCTTGTCTCTCCGCCTTCTTCCCAAGCGATTTCTCCCCCGTCCAACCCTGCTCGAAAACCCTTCCAGCATAATGCTTTTCAATCAACACACTTCAAATTTCAGAGTAGCTTGAATAAGCCCATCATTACTGCTAATATTACCATAATTTTTTCTGAGGAAGAAGCTCAGATTCAACCTCTTGCGAGCAATGTGGCAGAGCATCCTCAGGGCACTCTCAGAGTTTTAGATAGCCTTGGTTCTGGATAGACTTATGCACATGAAGGTAAGGTGGAAAGGCGTGGCGACATGCATGATGAGGGTGTAAATCCTAGCACTTTGCAGCCACCAGATGGCAGCCCACATGAAGTCAAAGTCTTGATGGTATTCGTTGGCAACTCCAGTGTTACCCATCCTGAGTCGGTTCCTCCAAATGGCGGCGGAGCGAGTGATGTGGAACGTGATGGAGTTTTCTGGTATGGCAATGCATGCCTAATCATCGAGGAGCCGCTGGACCAGAACATCCCCATGTGATGCCACCTGGTCTTCTTCTTGTCTACTCAGAGTTTTTCCCTTTGGTCGCGGGACAGGTTCGGTCTCTTATGGTTTTGATGTTCTGGCTTTGTATCGGTGGTCCGACAAACTGGTTCTATGTATTTGTGGCTAGGAAGTTTAATATTCTCGTTCTGCTCATGTGGTTTGGTAGTCTGGTTTTATGTCATTTTGGCTCAACAGTATATGGTTTCCTGGCTGTCATGTACAATTTGCTATCTATAGGTTTTTTGTTTTTTACTGTTTCAAAGGGATCATCCTAATTCTGCACCATGGCTTACCAGTAATTGTTAGGCTTCTACGGATGGTTTTGTGCATCACTGTAATTGTCCTTTCCCAAGTATGGGACGGCTTTGTTCTCCTGAAAGCATTCATATGCTCTTGTCTGAGGCCTTTGCCTCTTTGTAATCTTATTTTCATTTCCTTTTAAATAGAAGTTAGTATTACTCAAAAATAGTATATATATAATATATATAATATATAATATATATATATATATATATATATTAATTAATAATAATACTATTAAATTAATTATGATTTATAAATAATAAATGAAATGAATTAATAATTTAATGAAATGAAATGAAATAAACAGAATTATTTAATTATTTAATTTATTATTTAATGAATGAATTAATAATGAATGAATGAATTATTATTAATTAATTAATAATGTTATTAATTGTAATTAACAATAAAAATAATAATATTGATGATGATGATGATTAATGTCCACTAAGACCAATGTGGTTTATCAGACCTTAAGAAAATAAAGCCTAATTGACATTCTTCAAAATCGTGTTTCTGTGATCAAGGAGTGGGGAAAGAAGCATTCCAAGATCACTATAGTTGGGTTGGCTTAATAAGTCAAGAAGATTGGAGGTGTGACTAATGACAGGGAATTGAGAGCGGATGTGGGCAAGAGTCGAGTAGTCTAAAAAGAAGTTATTTTCATCTTCCACCTTCTTAGTATCACAAATATGACAAATTCTATCATCACAGGGAGTCTTGGGAGTAGACCACCTCCCGGTCTCACTCGAGAATTCATGAGAGTTAGTTCTAATCCTAGTGATGTTCATTTTTTTCTTAGTGCTAGTCAACATAGAGAGATAATTCTGGTTATCAAGGGTGGGGTTGATCACCTCCTTGTAGTACCTTAGCTTCCTTTTACCCTCCAACTCCTTAGCATCCCACATCTTGTCCTTAAAACTGGAGGTAATAGTATATTTGATATTTTCCTTGCTTCCCATGATTATCTCCTCCTTAATCCCCCAAAGGTTGAGCCAGGACTGTGCATCTTGATGACATCCGCACTTGAGGTGCATGTCGGGGTTTTGACTAAAGCTAGAAGAAAATTTTGGGAGCCTCTTGGATTCCATATTGTGAAGCTTCTTCTTATACATCAGATATCTAAACATAGTTGCACTTTCAATGGGGGACAAACCAGCTTCAATCAAGAGGATATGATAGGGAGTATTTCCCTTGATCTTGAGGTTATAGGTTATGCATTTCTTTTGTATCATCTCTTTTTTTCTCCACGACTCCCTAGATATACTGCACCCCCAAACTTCACATCCGTATAAGATAAGAGGGGTGATGAGATTCTCAAAGAGGAACCTTTCTTTACTCCAAATGTACAAATCAGTTGACTTAAAATTATTTTCAAGCTCATAGTAAGCTTTCCAACCTCCAATAATTCTTTTCTCGATGCTATGGTTCCAGTTGAGATGATAAAGAAAGTCAATACCCAAATATTTATAAGAAGATGCCTCCTCAAGACAATGGTTATCATAGACAAACTACCATGGGTGATCTTTTGGGATTTAATGATCATGACTTTAGTCTTGTTGGTATTAACAGTCATACTCGTCTTGGAGAAGTAGACATGAAGAGGCTTAAGCTACTTGTCTAGGTCATCATGGCTCCTTTTAAGAAGAATGGTATCATCAACATAAAGGAGAAGAGTGATGATAATATGAGCAAGCTTGGTGTCTTTGTAGCCCGCAGTTTCCAGACACTCCTCAGCTAGTTTATCGATGTAAATACCAAAAAGGGTAGGGGAAAGGGGACAAATTTTCTTAACATTGATATTACATTTAATATCTTTAGACCATTCGTCATTGGTCTTAATATTGGAAATGATAGTCTCATAGAGGCAGATCACAACAATCCTTATTTCAGGAGGAACCATGATCTCTTCAAGCCTCTCCTAGAGCTTATCTCGGGGGACATTGTCGAAAGATTTTCTAAAGTCCACAAACAACATAAGAGATCAATTTTACTATTGAGACATTCCTCTGTGATGATCCTAAGGGTGAAAAGGTGGTTGATGGTCAAGTGATGTCTCCTGAAACCAACTTGCCCTTTAGCTCTTTTACCCTAGTTCTCAAGCCAAAGGCTAAGTTTTTTCTCCAGAATGAGCCCATAAAGCTTGGCTAGGATGTGGATAATCATAATGGTCATGTAGTTAGAGGGAACATGTTTTTCCCCATTTTTGAAGATAGGCACAATAATACTTTGCGTCCAAAGCTTAGGGAATCCATGCTTTACAACCAAATTGAGAAGCTTGTGGAGATGAGGAATGAGGATAGATTTTCCCATTTTAAAGATCTCAGATTGGTAACTTTCAATATCTTTGGCTTTCCCATTAGCGAGGATACTAATCCTAGACTCAATGTCTTCTAAAGAAAAACTATCATCCTTAATAGGAGTTTTTAATATGATGCCCATGGTGTACAAAGAGTCATACTTCTTAAGATAGCTATCCCAATTTTCTAGGGGGATATAATGATTATCTTTAGTTTTATGAACAAGCACATTCTGCCAAAACTTTGTAGGCGCAACTTTAGAAAGGTGGAGAAGATGTTATTGTCTCTTATTAGTATATGACCTCTACTTCCTCTTAATTGGAGATTTGTATATACTTATATTCTAGACCTTAGTGATTTCATTAGGGGCGTCTCTAATTACTCTCCTGGCAATTTTACAGTCTTTGTCATACCAAGGACTGGAAGTGCTATTATTTTTCTCATACAAAGTCTTAGTAGAGAATTTGTTAATGGTGGTGTAAAGGGTAGTAGTAAAATGGTAATAGATTTTATCAATGTTGTTATTATAAGTTGGGGAGCCTAAATCATTTTCCAAACCTTTTAAAAAAAGGTCAACCATAATTCTATCGAAGTGAATGTGACTTTTGCTTTTATTGTTCTCCTGCATAGAAAGATTGAGGGGTAAAGACAAACATGTGTGGTTAGAGTCAAGATCGTACCTATTAAAAAACTTAACGTTTGTAACATGGTTGAGGACATGGATGTCATAAATCGCATAATCCATGATGCTGCTGCCCAACACATGGAGATAGGTCATCTGACTGGAGAGTGGCCATTTATTAATACAATTACAAATGATTAGGTCTTGGGAACTACAAAGTTTAAGGAGCTCGATGCCGAATAATTTCTCGATTATGTCTTGATATTTTCTCTTAAATCTATTGGCTAAGTTACCATCTTCATCAAGCCACAAGGGGTTGGGGTTAGAGTTGTTACTTAACATAATAACTTACTTAGTAGAAGTTAGAGCATTAAATTCCCCAAGCAAAAGAATATTGCCCTCATTCCTTAAGTTGTATATGTATGTTTGTAAGGTATTGAAAAGAAAATTATTATCAAGGTTATTTTTCTTATAGGATGTAGGGTTGATAGGGGAGAAATAATAGATCACAAGAAAAATCCTATTGGTTGTAGAATCATAGATCTCAATCCAAATATATTGGTTAAAGGGGTCGCTTTTATGAAATCAGATGTGAGAGGAAACAGACTCCATAATATAACAGGCTATACCACCAAAACCTCTCCTGGAGGTTTTCTTATTCCAGACAGACCAAAAAGTAAACCCTTCAAGGTGAGGGACTCTAGATTCGTCATGCTCCCAAGTTTCAACTAAAAAAATAAGATCAATATCACTCAGGATCCAAGTTAATATAGGACCTCTACATAATGGAAAACCACGACAATTCCAGAAGAGGATCTAGAGTGATGCTATTCCCTATTTATCACTCATGTTTGGGACTCAACTCTAATAATAAATTTTTGATTCCTAATGATTGCCCATTTCCTCTATTTTCTTGCCTCCTTGATCTTTTATACTTCTTTCCTAAGTTCAACTTGGTCTTCTAGAATGAGATCTTTATTTAGAAAGATTCATGTTCCTTTTAGGCTTGGGGATTTCCTAAATATATCTAATTTATGGTCATTAAAATTGACCTTGACACATATTAGTCTATGTTTATGCTCAAGTATATTTCCCACCCTTATTTCTTCGGTGAGATAAGTCGTTTGAATTTGAGATTTTGTCTTTAATTCTTCTCTAACTAGTTCTAATGTGTCTTCATTATTTTGTTCTTTTATGTCAGAAATTATAAGGTGTATGACTCTATTGTGTTGCTCATGATCCAGAATAATTAGTTTATTAATTTATTCTTCTATGGGTTCAATATCTAATTTATTCTCTGTATTATTTAGGGTTGATTTACTATGTAGTTGTTCTTTTATATTTTTAATCTCGATTTTCAAAGTGTCATTTTCTTTAACCATTTCTTGTTTGCTATGTTCAATTTCTTGATTCTACCTTTCATTTCTTGGAGTTCAATCTTGAGTGAGAGTATTTTATTTTATAATGATTTGTGGTTACTGTCAAACATGGTAGTTAATTCTAGCTTAAAATGATTTTCACTTTCTTCTCTTCATCTTTCTAAAGATTCAGTGTACTCATAACTACTTTCTAGGGTAATATTACTTGGTCTCACTTTGCTAGAGGGGGATTTAGAAAGGTGAGGAAAAGTACTCATAATGGAAATAAGAAAAACTTAACAATAAGAGAGTAAGTAGGAACGTATCCACCTGTGAGAGCTGTCTAGAAAGGTGTTTGTAATGCAAATTTAATTGGATGGAATGTTTTTTTATAGTCCTCTTCAGTCCAATCCAACAGAGCTTCCAAGATTATGCATAAACACAATTTCTTGGAGCCGCAGATCCAGACGACCTGCCGAATAATATGTTTTCACTATTGGACACCATGCCCTAGTAACCTCACAAGGTAGGAAGATGCGATGAGCGTGAATTTGTTTTACGCATAGCCTATTGTCTAAAAGCTCCTATCACCGAACAGTTTTTCAGCACTTTTATTAAGGAAACAGTTCACAGGCTCAACCTCGCTAATGACCTAATTTCCAGAGTCTAGGAGCCCATGTATGCGTTTCCAACCAAGAGTCCCTCCTTCCTTATGGTTTTCTTTGACACAACTTGTTACTTCCTCCCATACATCAGGTATTAAGAGATTATGGTAGGATTCTCGTGCCATAGATGAACATTCCAAATTTGTTAGCTTGAGAGAAACGATTAAGGAAAAATCCATCGATGACTATTTTAGGACGGCCATGCGAATTGGTTGAGGTTGTCGTACAGTCGAATTATGAAATTAGTCCTCAAATCCTGAAATTCTAAATTATGAAATTAGTCCTACCATGGGTAAATCTGGTTTTGAGATAGCGATTTGCGGATTTGTTTAGTGAACAATGAGTATTTTGGTAACACGACTTCAGTAATGATGGTTACCTTGCTCGTTTTTTGTGCATTCTTTTCATCTCAGCTCATATGCGAGACAAAGATTGCGGTCATACTGTATGCAAGACACTCCTAGAGTGCTGGAATCAATTCTCCACCTAATGCACGATAAAGCTTCGTCAAAACAGTTGCTACTCATGGAATGTAGAGAAAGGTAAAGAGTGAATGTGGATGTGTCCCTCTGAATCCCTAAGATGCTAAGCGATAAAGGAGAAGAGTGAATGTGAGTGTCCCTCCGGATCCGTGAGATGTTGTAATTAATAATAATAATTATAACTATAGGTTTTTGGGCATATAATTTACATTTTTTTAATGTGGTTGTGTTAATAATGTAAGTGATATCTCTCACACACATATATAAGAGGTTGACTAAGGATGACCACTTTTTCTCGAGTGATTTTTTTTAAGAAACCTGACCATGGGAGTATTTGAATCATTGTTTATATTGAAGTAGATTAAGTAGTATCTAAAACCCTTGTAGCACTTAAAAATTATAAAGCTTAATAGTTGTAATTTGCATTTCCAAAAATTTCCTTTGGATTTTTCCGAATAATACCTAAATTTTCATTAATTTCAGATATCATCTTTTATATATATGAATATTAGTTTATAATATATTAGTTAAATTTAAATATAATATTTAAAATATAATGATTAGATAACATCAATTTATATTTTAATTTATATAGTTAATTTTTTATTTTTTATTTTAATTATATATTTATAAATGTTTTTATGTTTATTTAATTAATAGGTTGTATGTTTATTAATTATATATTTATAATATTATTACTCATATTGTTGTTTTATTTATTTTAATGAAATATAATAAAACAAAAAATACATTTAATTTATTTATTATATTTGACTTTCTCTATTTTATTATTCTTTTACCATTATTATTTAATTTATTTAAGTGTGACCTACCTAAAATAAAATTACATTTATTTATTTATTATATCATTTTATTATTAATATTTTATAATATTACACCTTTGTTCTCTATCCACTATAATATTTACGTTTATTTTATTTATATTCTATATATAGTATTATATTATATAAATTAATATAAATAAAACGAAGTCAAACAGATTTGGTCTATGTTATTAAAAAAAAAGTCCTTGGACCTTAATCATGGCTTAAATTATAGTTTTTTATTACATTGGAAGTAGAAAAATATAAGTGTATGAAAGCTAGATATTTTGCAGATAGCCGTTGATTTTTTTTTTTAAAATATATTAAACCCGAAGAGACGAAAAAATTGATTTTAAAAAATTAATGGAAAGACGAGATGGTGACGATCATGGCGTTTCAATATCCACGAACGTTACAAATTCAATCAGCTCCTACGGTTACATGAATCAGTTCCTACGGCCTCCATGCATGACACAAAATTTATATAGTTTTAAGCCGTAGATGAGATCTGTTGTAAAAAAATAGGTTTTACAAATTTTTTTGAAAAGTAAATAACAAATTTCGCATGTACAGGGCAATGAAAAAGAAGTCCACTTCAAAAAATATATATATTTTTAAATAGTTGTCAAATTTAAGGTGATAGCTATGACATAGTGCAATCTTTAAAATCACTTTAGTTAATACTCTATTGATTTAAATCACAAATAACCTTGTTAGTTTTAGCACAATCTTTCTTTGAAAGGATGATTATAATACTTTATAAATTTCACCCAGTGTTCATTTTAGTTTTCATAAATGTTCATTTTATGTTTCATAACTTGAAGGTATATAGTAATTATTTTTTAATATTTAAAAATTACAAAAAAAACAATGAGCTGGTTTAGTTTAAAAGAAGCCAAAAATATAACTAGTGTTATTAATTTAAAATTAAAATCATTTTTTTATTATTTATGTAATAATTATTTTAATTTTAAAAATGTAAATGTAAAGACAAATATTTATTTAAATTTTAAATTAACTTTTTAGTGATGTTCATTTAAATTTAAAGTTAAAAAATAAAGAAAGAAACGAAATATTGTTACTTTACATGAATATTTAAATTATAATTGTATTTTTATTTGAAATTATAATATAAAATTATTAAAACCCAGGAAAATAATATAAATTCAAGAGATTAATATTATAAGTTGAAGGTGTATAAATTTTAAGATAAATATTATAAACCCGAGGAAATAATAAACTTAAGGGATTAGAACTAAAAACCGAATTGATTATAAACCCAAGGGATGAAAGTCAACCATGGTCAGATTGTGAGAAATACTCTCTTAGTCCAACGTCACATTGTGACAACCATGGTCATCCGTGGTCAACCATGTTCCAACCTTGTTATCCCATGAATCACAAATAAACATGAATGCGGAATCTTTCGAAAATGCATTCAAATTATAGGCTTCTATGTCATGAGGAAGAAGAGGATTAAAATCAAGAGGAAGAGGTAGGAACAATAGAAGCAACAATCAAAGAGAAGATTCACAACAAGAAAGGAGATTTGATCAAAATTCTCATAAGTCAAGAGGGAGCAACAATAGAAGTTTGCAATCATATCAAAGGTATGAAAAATAAAAAATTAAGTGTTATTATTGTAATAAGATGGGTCATTATGTACATGAATGCAGAAAGAACAAAGTTTATCTTAACGAAAAAGGTGCAAAATATACTTTCGAAAAGTGAGAAGAATATTCATTCCTTACATGTAATACTTCTCAAGAATTATCTGATGAAATATAGTTTGTAAATAGAGAATGTAGCAAACATATGAGAGGAAACCAAAGCATAATTAAAACTATGGACGATAAGTATTATAAACCCAAGGGAATAATAAACCCAACATATTAATAGTAAAAACCCAAGGGACTATAAACCCAAGGGAATGATATTAAACCCAAAGATTGTCTCAATATGAAAATCAACCATAGTCCACCATGGTCAAACATAGTCAACCATGATCAACCCTAGTCAAGCAAAATCAACCATGGTCAATCATAGTATGAGGTTAGACATTGGGATGTCACTTCATGTGTTAAACCAATTAACTAATGATTCATTCATAAATAACTCATGCATGTTAGTTCTGAGAAAAACTCCGTTGAGATTGGAGTTCAAGGGCAATGTACTATCATTTGTATAATCATCCAAATTGTATAGGTGGTGCATGAAGTCAAAGGAAGACCTTAGATGAATTGGATATTTATGGTTGGGAATTTCCCTAATTAATAGGGCCTAATTACCTAAGGAAACAATGCAAGGAAATGATGATCCTAGAGGGCAGAAAATTGGTTAAGTATTGAGTGAGGCTTATCTAGGAATCAGTGAGATAGGTAGAGATAGTGCACATGTTTCTCAATCTTGAGAAAAGAATTGTAATATTCTCATATTTTCTAACTTATGCAATATGCAGATAGCAAGGTTTTTAGTTGTGGTTTTCCCCATAAAATATTTGTTGTGTATGATTCAAATTCTTTCTCTTTCTTGCTTTTTGATTTCGTGACCATAATTGGTTTCCGCAATTGGTAGAGTATATTGAAGTATATTGTTTTAGCATATTACAATTATCAGCTTACATCTAAGTGGATTTTCTACAAATATAAATCCCTTGGATTTATAATCACGGTCAACCATGCACAACCAGGGTCTGATGTCACATTGTTAGAAAGATTGTCTCAATATGAAAATAAACCATGGTAAAACATGCTAAACCATGTTTCTTTTAGGGTTTATAGTATTTGTCTTGGGGTTTATATACCTAGTGTTTATAATTTTAATCAGTTGGGTTTATCCCTTGGGTCTATAGTCCAATTCCACATTATGACAAAGATTGTCTCAATATGAAAATCAACCTTGGTCAACCATTGTCCAATGTCGCATTATGAGAAATGTTGTCTAAATATGGAAACCAATCATGGTCAACCATAGTCCAACATCACATCATGACAGATATTTTTTTAATATGAAAATCAGCCATGGTCAACCATGTTTATTTTTGGGTTTATAATATTTATCTTAGGTTTATATACTTTGGGTTTATAATATTTATCCCTTGAGTTTAATATTATTCCCATGGGTTTTCAGTATTTATCCCTTAGGCATCTTATTCCATTGGACCTTTAATATTTATCTTAGGGTTTATATACCTAGAATTTATAATATTAATCCCTTAGGTTTAATATTGTTCTCTTGGGTTTAAAATACCTTGGGGTTTTAGAATTCATCCCTTCGTTTTTTAATATCAATCCGTGAGGTTTATCAATATAAGGGTTCATATTTCTAGGGTATAATATTATTCATAAGGTTTATAATATTAATCCTAGGGTTTAATATAAATCCTTAGGGTTTATATTCATGATCAACCATACATAACTATGGTCCATTGCCACATTGTGACAAAGATTGTCTCAATATGAAAATCAACCATGGTCAAGTGTACATTGTGATAAATATTGTCTCAACACAAAAATCAACTATGGTAAAACATGGTCAACCATGTTTATTTTTGGGTTTATGATATTTGTCTTAAGTTTAACATACCTAGCGTTTATAATATTAATCCCTTGGGTCCATGGCTCAACGTTGCAATGTAACAAAGATTGTCTCAATATGAAAATCAACCATGGTCAAACCTGGTCAGGCATTGTCCAACATTGCATTGTGAGAAAGGTTGTCCCACTATGAAAATCAACCATGGTCAGCCATAGTCCAATGTCACATTGTGACAAATATTTTGTCAATATGAAAATCAACCATGGTCAACCATGTTTATTTTTGGGTTTATAATATTTATCTTAGGGTTTAGATACCTTGGGTTTATAATATTTATCGATTTGGTTTAATATAATAAGGTTAAATATAAATCCCTTAGGTTTATAATCATGGTCAACCATGCACAACCATGTTTCATTGTCACATTGTGAAAAAGATTGTCTCAATATGAAAACCAACCGTGGTCAACCCTGGTCAAATGTCACATTGTGACAAAGATTGCCTCAATATGAAAATAAACCATGGTAAAACATGGCCAATCATGTTTATTTTAGGGTTTATATTATTTATCTTAGGGTTTATATACCCAAGGTTTATAATATTAATCCCATGGTCAACCATGGTCAATAACCATTCTCACATTATGGCAAATACTTCCTCTTGGTCCAATGTCACATTGTGACAACCATGGTCATCTGTGGTCAAACATGTTCCAACATTTTTATCCCATGAATCACAAATAAACAAGCATGAGGAATATTTCAACAATGCATTCAACTTATAGGCTTCTATGTCATGAGGAAGAAGAGGACCAAAATCAAGAAGAAAAGGTAGGAACAATAGAAGCAACAATCAGAGAAAAGATTCACAATAAGAAAGGAGATCTCATCAAAATCCTCACAAGTCAAGTAGGGGAAACAATAGAAGTTTAAAATCATATCAAAGGTATGAGAAATGAAAAATCAAGTGCTATTATTGTAATAAGATGGGTCATTATGTACATGCATGTAGAAAGAACAAAATTTATCTTAACAGAAAAGGTGCAAACTATACTTCTGAAAAGCCAGAAGAATATTTGTTCCTTAAAAGTAATACTTCTCATGAATTATATAATGAAATATGGTTTATAAATAGACAATGTAGAAATTGTATGACACGAAACCAAAGCATAATTAAAACTATGGATGGTAAATATTATTAACCCAACGAAATAGTAAACCCAACAGATTAATTGTAAAAACCCAAGGGATTATAAATCCAAGGGAATGATATTAAACCCAGAGATTATCTCAACCTGAAAATCAACCATAGTCAACCATGGTCAAGCATAGTCCAACGTCGCATTGCGAGAAAGGTTGTCTCAATATGAAAATAAACATGGTCAACCATAGTCCAACGTCACATTGTGAGAAAGGTTGTCTCAATATTAAAATAAATCATGGTCAACCATAATCAAACATCCCATTGTGACAAAGATTTTGTCAATATGAAAATCAGTCGTGGTCAACCATGGTCAATCATGTTTATTTTAGGGTTCGTGGTTTTTATCTTGGGGTTTATATACCTTAGGTTTATAACGCTTATCCCTTCGGTTTATAATACCAATCCCTTGGGTTTATCAATCTAAGGGTTCATATTCCTAGGGTATAATAACATTCATAAAGTTTATAATATTAATCGTAAGGTTTAATATAAATCCCTTGGGTTTATAATGATGGTTAACCATGAACAACCATGGTCCAATGTCACATTGTGAGAAAGATTGTCTTAATATGAAAATAAACCATGGTAAAACATGCTCAACGATGTTTATTTTAGGGTTTATAGTATTTGTATTAGGGTTTATATACCTAAGGTTTATAATTTTAATTTTTTGGGTTTATCCCTTAGGTACATGATCCAACATCACATTGTGACAAATATTGTCTCAATATGAAAATCAACCATAGTCAACCATTGTCCAATTTTGCATTGTGAGAAATGTTGTCTCAATATGAAAATCAATCATAATTAACCATAGTCCAGCATCACATTATCAAAGAGATTTTGTTAATATGAAAATCAACCATGGTCAACCATGTATATTTTAGGGTTTATAACATTTTTCTTAGGGTTTATATATCTTGGGTTTATATAGCACGCGAGTGCATGGTACAATGGCGGGGTAGACGGCTTACATGCTCCCCGCCCAGTTTTGATTCCCATATGTGGTGCTGCTATGCAGCAATTATGATGATTTGATATTGATGTGATGTATATATTTGTAACATAATTCTTCGGCCTAATATATTGATTCTTCAGGGGCTTAAGCCACCCCGTTTTAAAAAAATCTTGGGTTTATAGTAGTTATCCCTTAAATTTTCTATTATCCCCTTGGTATTATATTCCCTTTGGTTTTTAATATTTATCCCTTGGGATTTTTATTCCCTTGGATTTATAATATTTATCTTAGGGTTTATATACCTTGGGTTTATAATATTAATCCCTTAGGTTTAATATTATTACCTTGGGTTTATAGTACCTTGGCATTTTAGAATGAATCCCTTGGGTTTATCAATATAAGGGTTCATATTCCTAGGGTATAATATTATTCATAAGGTTTATAATATTAGCCCTAGGGTTTAATATAAATCCTTAGGGTTTATATTCATAGTCAACCATGTCGAACCATGGTTCATTGTCACATTGTAAAAAAGATTGTCTCAATATGAAAATCAACCATGAGCAACCACAAGCAAATGTCGCATTGTAACAAATATTGTCTCAATATGAAAATCAACCATGGTAAAACATAGTCAACCATGTTTATTTTAGGGTTTATAGTATTTTTCTTAGGATTTTGCATACCCAGAGTCAAACACGGTTAACCATTTTCCAACGTTTCATTGTAAGAAAGGTTGTCTCAATATGAAAATCAATCATGGTCAACCATAGTCCAATGTCACATTGTGACAAACAAGTTTTCAATATGAAAATCAACAATGGTCAACCATGGGGTTTATATATCTTAGGTTTATAATATTTATCCCTTGAGTTTAATATATTAAAGTTTAATATAAATCTCTTATGTTTATAATCACAGTCAACCATACACAACCATGTTCCACATTGTGATAAATATTGTCTCAATATAGAAATCAACCATAATGAACCATGGTAAAATGTCGCATTATGACAAATTTTCTCAATATGAAAATAAATCACGGTAAAACATCGTCAACCATGTTTATTTTAGGGTTTATGGTATTTATCTTAGCTTTTATATACATAGGGTTTAAAATATTAATCCCCTAGGTTGATCCCTTAGTCTTAATATTTCTTCCTTGGGTTTATAATTCCTTGGGTTTTTAGTATTAATTCCCTGGGTTTATTATTCCCTTTAGTTTATAATATTAATCCATTGGGTTTATTAGTCTAAGGGTTCGCTTTCCTAGGGTGTAATATTATTCATAGGGTTTAGTATTAACCCCTTAGTATTATTTCCTCGGCTTTAATACTAATAATATTAATTAATAGTAGTAATAATAACAATTATAATTATAATTATAATAATAGTAATAATAATCATAATAATTGACATATATCAACCACATTTACTAACACATTATAAACCTCAAAGGTTTTTAGTATTAATCCCTTGTATTAATATTATTCCCTTGGGTTTATAATTCCTTTGATTTTTTGTATTAATTCCTTGGGTTAATATTGCTACCTTCAGTTTATAATCCCTTATAGTTTTAGTATTAAACCCAAGGGATTGATATTATAAACCCAAAGGATTATAAATCCAAGATATCAATATTAAAACTCAAGGGATTATAAACCCCAACTTTTTTGGTATTAATCCCTTGTTATTTCTGATGTTATAAATTTATCATTAGTAGATACAAATGAAGCCCTTAGCTATATCAACCACATTAATATTTTTAATGTGGTTTTGCTAATACATTAATGTATGTTAATATACATTACTATATATCAATATACTTCAATTAATATACATTAATGTGCATAACAATAATATACATACTAAAATACATTAATACACAATATACATTTAAATGTATTAATATATTAATTCATATTTAAATACATTAATATACTACTATATACAATAATGTACATTTCATATATATAAATAGAAAATATTGTATATAGAAGTTTATATAGATTTATATAAGTATTAATGTGTATTTATAAATATAATTATTTTATATTTATAATCCTTTATTAACCACATTTATTTATTATTTATGTAATTCTACTCATAATGAGCACGATTGAATTTATATGCTTTCCTATTTTGTAAATTGATTCACATCGCCCAGCATACAAAATAAATTAATCATTAGCATAATATTTCATACAACAAGGTTTATATGGAAGGCTAACACTGGCTTTCGGATATATATGGAAAGGTAACGATGGCTTTAGAAAGAGAAGGAACAAGACGAAATTATTTGTTTTTTTTTCTACAGCAAGAGCTAACTAGCCTGTCATAAGGTATTAAATACTTAGTTCACTGCATGCTCTATAGCCCCATAACACACATGCGTGGTAACTAGATAAATAAAAAATAATGGCGGTGTGTTATCGGGTTATCGAGCATGCAGCTAACCAGGCATTTAATGCCCTATGACAGGCGGGTTAGCTCTTGCCTTCTCTCC
>APFE031117919.1:0-37008 GCA_000404065.3 Pinus taeda
AAAGTCCCTAACTTGTCCCACAAAGCCTTCGCCGTAGCTTCCCCTGATACATTCAACAATACTGAATCTGAGACACACAATTGTATTGTGCTCTTTCCCTTCCGATCCAGCTTCTTCCATTCTTCATCGGTCACTCCCGTTGGTTTAGTACCCGGATCTACCGCGATCCACTGATCTTTATCCACCAACAGATCCTCCATCTTGAGTTTCCACAACTCAAAACTCTGACCATTAAATTTCTTGATATCTATCTTTCCACTGCTCGCCATCTTCTTTCACCACCAGAATCGATCTCGTAGATCTCCCATTGAACAGGGTCTACCATAGGCCCGAGCGAAACCCCTCAAAAACAAAGGCATCCCCTTGAAGCCAAAACATCTCTGATACCAAATGTAGGTTTTAACCCCGTACAAAAATTACCTCCATACGAATTCTAAAGCAATGAAAATAAACAATGCAAGATCATACCACATAAAACACATATACACAGAGATTTTCCCACTGGATCCCAAAACCGGGACTACCAGCTTGATTTTTCATTGTATTCCTTTCAATGTTATAATACATATTTATACATGCCGAAGCATCCAATACCATGGACCGAAAACCATCACATCCAATACCATGGACTGAAAACCATCACGTTCAATAACATGGACCGAAAAACCATCACGTCCAAAAAACATGTGCAAAAATCACACACAAAACCATAGGTGGGTCCGCCCAACCTAACATAGGGTCCGAAATCAAATTTTCCGGGGTGATACCATGGATTCCATAAAGTAGGGTTACCGGTACCCCTCAAACCCCCTGTTAACTACGTGGAAAGAATATAACACAACCCAACATTCAGTAGTTTCTCCATGGGTGTAGTAATCTGAACATAAGATTTCATAAGCTTCATGTGATATATTGTATGTCCCAACGTCATGCATAGCTACTTAACACTCTTAAGGGTCTCCAAATTCACAATTACTTCAATCTTTACAGGGTCTACCATCAATCCTTGATTGCATACTACGTGACCCATCAAGATCCCAAAGGTAACACAGAATAAGCATTTCTTCAGATTCAACACGATCTTGTATCTGTGACACATATACAACATCATGCATAGGCTTAGTACATGACACTTCAGTAATCCGAACACTGTCCAATCATCAAAGTATACTTCCAATAACTTATGGATGAACTTCTTAATCGTTGTTATAACTACGCGAGAAAATATCGTAGGTGCATTCTTGAGCCCAAACGGCATCACAGTATATTGGAAACAACCCCATTTTGTCGCGAAGGTTGTTTTTCTTCTATCCTCTAGCGCGATCTTGGTCCGATGATACCTAGAAAACCCATTAGTAAATGAATAGGCCTCTTCCCTCCAACATTATCTAGTACTTCATCTGTAAACGACGTCGGGAATGGGTCGTGAACACATGGCTTGTTAATCTTCCTCGGATCTATGCAAATCCTTATTTCACCCTTATGTTTCTTCATCGAGCGCACCCAATTAGATTCTTGAATAGGCTCTATGGTGCCCACCTCCAACATCTTATCCAACTCCTCATGAACCTTTCCCTTGTATTTGGGATTAAGACGATACAGCCTCTGCTTAATAGGCTTCAAGTCCGACTTAACACATAAATCACCAATTATGCCCTTCAAATTCAAAGACTTGGTAGGAAAAAGATCCTAGTACTCGCAGAGTAACTCAACAACTTTATCCACTGTGGCATCGTCCTAGTAATCCCCAATATTCACAAATTTCGGTTCTGCTTCAGTGCCAATGTTGACTTGCTTTGTCTTTAACAATGCGGTGATGTCCAAGTTGTCTATTGGTGGACCTTCAACTTCACGATGCCCTTCTACCTTTGGAATATTAATGTTTCTTGGATCCTCATCATTCTCTTCAGTGGTTACATTATAGTGTTCCAATGCATGGCACAACTGGGTGCTCCAATCAGGTTGAACCCATTCCATAAGTTCTTGAGGCATTCTGAAGATATCTGCCTTAATTTCTTGTAGCGCTTCATCAATTCTTACGAAGCCATCCTCGAAGCTGAAGGTCAATAAGAATCATTCCTTCAATACATCCCACTCTGTGGTGCCATGGCAGAGCTCCATTTTGAGATACCAGTTCATGGGAACGGTATCTAAAGTATGACAAAAAGTGTGTACCCATTCCGGCTGCAGTTCTGTCCCCCACGCTTTGGTACATTTCGCTAGGTGATCATGTGGATCATCCCTTCCATCATATTTCTCATTCATTCTGGTTTTTCGGATGCCCAATTCATAACCTCATCATTCTTCAATAATCTTGTCATCCAGTGAAACTATCTTTATGCGTACCCTACCATCATGTAGGTGTAGTTCGTAGTGCCAAATCTAATGCTTGGAAGCGGTGACCCTAAGGGACCTCAAGCTTAAAGTAATATAAAATCATATCAGTGTCAGCTAAACCATCATAATAGGGTATTCCTTACCTTTGAAGAAACACAACACAATGTTTTTGTCATCATATTGCAGTGCAACATAGATACTTCATGCAAGTGATTTTGCCAATGTTCCAATTCTTCATCTGAATCAGAGGTGCAGGAACTCTCCCAGTCCCATGCAATCCTTCCATCCACCACTGGTTTGATCCAGTCTTGGTCTCACATTGTTATTTTAGAGATTTGATCCATCTAATCATCAATTTCTTCATAATTGCAAAATGGTTCAGTATAACGCACTCCTTTTGCAAGGTCCAATGGTACTACAACCCGAAGCGATTTTCTTTCAAATGACATTGTTCTCTTCTTAAAATTGATGACCCCATTCATATCAATGGCCCAATCAATTCCCAGGATCACAAGATATGGATTACTATCATCAACAAATTCTATAACTCCAAAATCAACCATTGCGTTCGCATCTTCTATATCGACTGTTACTCCATATAATCATCCAATGGGGATGATTTTATGCTGGTTTTCCATTATGAACTGAATAGGAGACCATTGCAATGCAGGTCTCCCAATCCTTTCCCATGTTTTCTTCCGAAACATGTTCATATCAGATCCCAGATCCAATATGACCTGATCCATCTCATAGTCGCCTATCTATACGGTGAGCCTCATCTCGCACCCTATTATTGCCTTATGTTTGCCAATTTTTTTGACCACCCAGTGTCCATCAGGGACCTTCTCCTTGTTAGTGCATTTTTTTATTAACTCCTGCAATCCCTCCATAGATTTTCTATCATTTAGCGGTTTTATACAGGTTTCCAAGAACGTAGTGAGCATAGAGGGATCAACTTCTATGGGCGCGCTAGTTTCTTGCTCCTTGTTCTGGCTTCCTGAGGTGGAGGCCTCAAAGAAGCCCTTCTTGGCTTCCATACAAGTTTCCTTGGCACGCACCAGATAAGAACCAACTTCCTTCTCCAGGACCCTGCGGACCCATCCATCCTCTTCAGGTTGTTTTCCTTTGTCATCACTAGTCGTTATTCCACTTCTTAGTACTATACTTATGCTTTGATCCTCTTTGCGGGGCTCAAATCTCATCATCTATAAGTTCTGCGTAAGCTGCTGAGGTTTCGCTTTCTTCTCTTGCATCTTAGCTATCAACACCAGGCATTCTTCTCTAGTATCTTCAAACTAACTGTAGCACTAACAAGATGGGTGTGTCTTATTATGGCACTCTTGCGCACAGTGCTTGATGGTCCGCATTTATAGCAAATAACCTGTCCATGACCTCTATCAAGTCCTCCTCCTATGTGGCCTCATCCTCTCCCCTAATAACCTTCATGTGCTCCTCCGGCACCCTAGTCTAGAGGCCGAGTTTTTGCTTGCCCCCAGTATGTAGGTGTTCTTTCCATCATCAACTCATAGTTGTGACATCGACACTCATTGTGGCCCATAGATTTACAGAAAGTACATAACAACTACTGAGGTGTCTAGACAAATTTTTGAAGTAGTTGATAATTTTCTATCACATGTTTTGCAGCAACCTGGAAAATAATGCACCACAGCGTAGCCCAGGCTCTCAGTCCTATTGGGGCTTCTAGCCTCAGGAGAATTGACCCCCCTCTTGTAATATAATTCACCTACACTAGGAAGTGATCTTTATCATACCCTTGGTCCTTGCACTTCAAACACTAGACTTCCACGCGCACCTCTGGTTTATTCTTCTTGTCTTTCTTTAAGCTTTTCAATTCTAAGTAGAGACTTTGTAACTGAGAATGGATCTACTATACCCCCAAGGTCACATCCTGAGTAGGCATTGCATGCAACCTCAACACGATTTCCAAGGCTTCCGCTTGTGTTCCTATCTTCTATTGAGACAGAGCAATTCTCAAATGGGGCAGAAGCAAAGCTATAAACCACTCGCAATGTTGGCCATCTGTGAGCTACATGTTAGCTTCTCGAATATAACACTTCATCCTTTTGATCCAACTCCCACGGTGTCTCATTGACCCTCATCGTGACTTCTTTAAATCCAACTACTGACTATGAGTCAAAATTCGGCTTACTAAACTCCTTCTTTAAGGTTGCCTTAGTATCTGATAGTGACGCAAGAGGGTTATCAGAATAATACTTAATATACCAAGTGAGCATGTGATCCTGCAAAGTGGCAACCAATTGTGCCTTCTTTATATTGTCATATGTAATCTATTGTGATGTCCACACAACAAACCAAAACTGCTTTGTATCTTCACTCCCTACGCCTTTTAATATCGATAGCTTCATCATGTTTTCCATGGCAGATGGTGTTGGTGGAGGTGGAGGTGTGGACGAAGGTGTATGTGGTGGAGGTGGGGGCGAAAGTGGAGTTGACGGATGATTTATTCGAGGAAACCCCTAAGTGATTTTCTTAACCATGCTTCACAGTGGGGTTTGTTTTGTCCCTTCATCATCACTTACAGGAGGTCCAATTAATTGACTATACTTTAGTCTCGATCCTTCATGGTTTCTAAAGAGTCGTCCACTTCACCTAGATCCGAACATCAAGGTAATGACATCACCTGTTTTTCACACAACAACATTTTAATCCAAGTATTCAAAGATATTAAATACTTACCTCGCAGTCCTTTGAAAAACCTTCACTCTGCTTCAATGTAGCTAACTAAGGTATCAACTGGAAATTCTGTCACAAATCCTCCTATAATTCAGTTGAGCCAGTGATTGACAACCCGCATGATCTTGTTTTTAGAGGCTTCTAACCGCCACACTAATTCTGGAGTCCACACTATTAGATTATCGAGCATCCACCTTCCTTGGCTATAGCCAACCACTCATACAGTTCGATGGGGAGGGTACAGAAGAAAATTTTGTGTATCTTTGTATACAGATACCTGTTCAACCAATATTCCTTTGATAGGTGCGAATTGCGCCGTGAATTCGTGAATATTTCGATCCAACCACTTTTCAATTTATTTCTTGGTTGAATTCCAATGATGCGACATCACACATCTCCTTCAAACAGATTCGGGTCTCAGAAACGGAACCATTTGTTGGCTTAGGGGGTCCTGACCCAGGTTCAGAGTTAGTTGCGCCAACCAACAAAACCCTACATTATTGGCCCTTTCAGCAACAACCTGCGTAGCACAGGTTACAGTCTCACCCGAAGCAGTACGGGGGGATACTGGGACCAAGTTTCCGCATCCAGAGATCAGTTTGATGTATTTTAGTGCCCTATATTTGTCTTCGCACAGATCGATAATCCCTTAGATCCCGTTACTACAACTCTGTCAAAATAGCCTTCAAACCTTCATGAAGGTTTACGATTGGTCTTTGTGGACCCTTAATAGTCTATTTATCCACTTAGTGCATCAGAAAACAATCCTAGATCGGTGTTCGTGCAGATCTATTTGAGTTATTATTAAAAATAACATAATTTATATGAGTCTTCGCAAAATTACTTAACATGCATTGTGTACATTTATTAAGACTTATTAAAGAGAATCACGCATCATTAAATCAACATTTCATAAAACATATCATTCATCAACAACATAATACATTAACAGAGATAACAAAAATATGTGAGAATTCTTCAGTAACAATATTTATTGATCGTTAATTCACAGATACAGACTCAAAACTACCCTGCGCACTTAGCTGCAAGGGTCCAGGCACTCGGCTGCAAACTCTTCCTAGGCCTCTGCGCACTCAGCTACAGGGCCTCTCTTCTCTTATCTGACCCACCTCTCTTCACTCACTTCTAAGACTCCATCCATTCTTTTTCCTTAGACCTTGACATGCCTTAGACTCTCTAAGGCACACCTATTTATACCATTTTTCATACAATCCCATGGTCCACAGACCATGTGTGGATCTCAAAACTGACTCAAACTTTACATAAAACAAGGAGCTAAACCCCTTTAACTCCTTCTCATATACGCGCTCTGCATCCACAAATCACGAAGACTTTATATTATTTACAAAAAAATGATCAAAACTTGGGTTATCTTAACCCCAAAACTAACCTAGAGGACCCCATACCAATAATAGACCTCCAAACATTCCTGTGATGTCTATTTCCAGGAGATACCAACTCTTAATAATGATCCTTTGGGTTTTGCAAACCCCATCACCCCCTCCCCCCAAAACGTCTCTTGCAAAAGAAGGATGTCAAGTTTATTTAGTTCTAGAAGACGAGACAAAGATTAGATAAATTGTGAGGTAAAAAATGGGCCTCAAAACAAAAATGTACAACCAAGATCAACTTTATAAGAACCAATAGGATTCAATATGATGATGTCAACCAAGGGGAATGAGTCACCATTTTTGGATTAAAAAAGTAAAAAGATTAAAAATAAAAATAAAAAATAAAAAACTAATTTTCAATTTATCTCCCTATACTTTATTCAAATTTCAAGTGGGAGCATTGGTTGGGTGCAAAATTTAATTCCTCATCCAAGGAGTACCCATGTTGCGTACTTTCGATGGACCCTGCCACATGAAAAAACATGATTGCAATCACATTTTTCATGTATTTCTTATTTTTCATGTAGAAAGGTTCCTCAAAAATTGCAACATGGGTAATCCTTGGATGTAGAATTAAATTATGCATCCAACTAGTGCTCCTGCTCGAAATTTGAGTAAAATTGTAGGGAGATAAGTTGAAAATATGAATTAAAAAAGTAGTTTTTTCTTCCTTCCCTCTAAAATTTGATGATGTAATCTAACATTATTTTATTATTTCCACTAATATTTTATAATATTCCTTAGGAGGCCCATTTTAGACCCAAAATATATCTAATGACATGCTTCTTTGAGGGGCATGCAATCCCTCTACAATTTAAAGATAGAATCTTCATTAGATAACTTCCTCCTGGGGCTGTGAGCCTAAAAGCGCCCCTTTAATGGATAGTTGTCCGCCCATAACTAAATCCTCCCCAGCTTGATACTGAGCTCTACATATAAAATACTTGAATTGGCATTTCCCCATACAACAGATCACTAGACATCCTTTTAACGTTTGCACAATGACTTATGTTAAATGATTGAAATTGACTAGCAATCATTTTTGCTTCTCTATGTTGTTGTTTTAACTTATCATTTTTTACTTAGTACATGCCTTTCATTTGGTTGCACACAAGTTCAGAATTGGTGGAGACTACAATTCCATTGGATTCATAGTCCCTAGCTATTCCTAAGCATTCTATAAGTGCAATATAATATGCTTCATTGTCTGTTGTCCTTCTAGGTAAATTCCTTTCCTTTGGAGGACTTTGTTCATTGCAATATTGTATAGTACATATGTAATCATTATTTATCCTCGATTGGGATAACAAGAAAATTCAATGCATAATGTCTATTTTTCAACCATGTTTAATGGATTTTCTGATCTCTATGAAAAAACAAATTCAATAAAATGAATAAAATATTTATTTTTTGCAAATGCCTTGGTCATAAAAAGTTTGATCAAGAACTTTATGGCAGAATGATGAAAAATGAGTATCTAAAATCAAATTATATCATGAATGCATTCTAGGTACTTGACAGATGGTAACCATGGTGATAAGCACCAGTATTGCAACAAGAACGTTGCAACTCCTGGGGCTACCAGCTTTACTTTATCAACCCGAGGTTCGTACAAACTTGGAGGTGATAGTGTTGTATACACAAGTAAAAGTGATGGTTCTTCCTTTTGTCACTATTCAGCTAGTAAGAGACCACTAGGGTTTTCAAGCCAGACTTCTATGGATTAAGAAGAACCTTGATTACCGATGAAAGAAAGAGAAATCTACTCTAGGATAAATCTTGTCTACTACAATAAGGAAAAGGACTAAAATCCAATGCTAAAAACACACCATTTCCTAACTAACTGCTGAGAAACTATGCTTTACAAGAATGCTAAGATAACATGTATGAAATGTTAATGTCTTAAGCATTAAAGTTCAAAACATCAAACATCACTACTGTGCATGTAAAGGATTGAAATAAATCTGTTTTTTCTTTTTATTATTTTTATGGAAAAAAAAGTGTGAAAGTTATCTTTTGGTGATGTGGTAGGTGGATTATGGATGCTGGTGGATGGTTGGAAGGTTTGGCATACCCTTAACTGACCTTGTGTGGCTTCCTAGAGGTTTTCCCTCAATTCGACCTCAAAACAGGCTACTATAGGAAAATCTACAGGATGTCATAAAAACCTACAAGATTCCTTGTATTTCTACATGATATAGCCGAGAGAAAAATAATGGGTGATGGAGGTGATGGAAGGCTTAGGGAAGGTGCTTGGTGGATGGTATGGAGTGAGAAAATGTCTAGGATCACTCAGAACTCAAACCAAGGTTGGGAGATGGTTGGATTTTCTCAACATGCTTGGAGAAGTTTCCATGTAAAATGATGAAATTGGTGAAGGTCTTAGTGAAAGCAAGGAATGACTATGGATGGATGAAGTTGGAAGGAGGTTGCTTGCTATGAAATATTTCTCTACTTCTGAAACACATGCACTGCACCAAACAATGATATTTTCCCAAAAATCATGTAAACAAGAAGAAGAGCTAGAAAATCAGAGTTTAATGAGCTAGATGTCTACTTCATGCATGAGGAAAATTTGCAGAGTAGGATGAATTAATTGATGAGATATATTGTAAGACTAAAAATGGAAGAAATGGTAATTAAATCCTACACTTGCAAACTGATCAAATGTTCGTTCAAGTACAGTAAACTCTAAATTCTATGAGAAAGTATAAAACTGTTTTTTTGGGGCTGCATAGGGGTCCTTTCCTCAAATCATGATCCCTAAAGGAGGAAGTAAGGCAAAGAAACCTATTGAAATATTTGTATTGTTCCTTTTATCCCTTATAACCTACTGCTGAAGCAAAGCACAAATGGAAGCAAACTAATAAACAAACTGATCAAATATACACTACTTGCAATGAAATACTTCTAAGGATAATTTAACCATGAACCTATGAAACTAATCTAAGCATACATATACAAGAAGAGGAGCCTTTGCTTCTAGGTTTGGGCCCTAACCCAAGAGCATCAACCCTCTTAGTTAACTCAGTACTGGATCATGAAAAAGCTCATTCTCATTATCAAAACAGAAAATTACATAGCAATGTCTTCCACAAGTTTGGAGCTCCAAAATAACTAGTATTTTTACAGCAAAAATTTGAATTCTAATGAGGCTCTAGGTCTCTTTATTTATACAAATGAAGTCTCCAATGACTTCCTTAAATCTAGGGAGGCTCGGCTCCCAAACACGAGATGAACTAACTCTTTGACTATCACTTGCTTGACTATCTTTTGACCTTCATGACTTGGTTGCTTGTACAATGAGCTAGTGTTATTGATGGAGGAATGTTCGAATGAGGGAGGAGTAAATGAGTAGGATTTACCTCCTACAATATCTCTTCCTTGTTCCATTCGAGCTTCATCCTTTAATCTTGCCAAAATTCCCTGATTTTATCTCACAAACCTGCATTTAATGCACATTAGTCCAGTAGGAATAATATCTCACTTTGACTCATCTCATTAAACAAAATATAATCAAAACATGTAATAAGGTGTGAGAAGCGTTGATTTGACTAATCTAGGAGGTGAATGAAGGTCCATATAGTTACCCAATGACGAGGCTCATCACATGGCAAGTGGGGAGGAGTCCAATTTTACTTCCTTTGGAAACTTTATTGCTAATTGTTTGTTTCAAGTGGAGAGATCGAACTTGTCAATTTCTAGTATTGTAAAATTCATTTTTTTAACCATGCAAAGAACCAATCGATAAAAACCCACAATTTTTAGTTTTTGTCCTCAACATTCTATTTCAATAAAACCCCTCAAGTTTATTTTTTTAGCTGAACATTCAATTTCCAACCAACTTCTTTCACATCATTTTAGAATCTTCATTCCATTATTTTAATATAATGTTGAAAATAAAACCCCACATTTTAGGTTTTATCTTCTACATTATATTAATGGAATGAAGATTCCAAAATGGTGAGAAGGAAGCTCCTTTGAAATCAAATGTTCCTTCATTAAAAAACCAAAATTGTGGAGTTTTAACAATTGATTTTTTTTCATTGGTATAAAAATTATACTGAAACCCATTTTCTTAGATAGTACTAAAAATTGCCAAGTTTTCTATATCTTCATTTGAAGCAAATTGTCAGTGATCAAATTACGGAGATGTAATAACCATTATGTCCTACAAATTGAACAAGAGTGATTGTGAGTGCTCTCTCCAACTCTGAAACAATATCTAGGAGATTGTGGGTTGTATACTTCGATAGATATTCGAGTTTGAGGAGTGTGGAATGATGGTTCACAGGTTTGGCTTCAAGCAGAAGAAATTGGACTAGCAAGCGTGTTGGCTTCATAATGGAATGATTTTGTTAGTGGGCTTACCAGATTTGGACTCTTGTTGTTGGATGCAGTTGATACTCTAGTTTGGTCTTGGAATCGCTCTCTAGGGATGTTAACAACTAAATTAGGATATGAGGCCTTAACTCTAGCCAATGGGGTTGTATATAATAAATGGTGGTATCAATCGTTTTGGAAATGGAAAACTCCTTTACATATTAGGGTTATATTGTGTTAATATTTTGTGAATTGTGATTACTATGTTATGTTACATAATTGCAGGTATCATCTATGATTTATTGTGCCACAAACACACATGGAATGATGTATGAAATCATCATATTGTTTTGTACAATATTTCAATGATTTGTTTTTCACTTTTTATATATTTTAATTTCAAATTCTTAACATTTTAGGCAGAGTACCCTATGTCATAGACACCTACATCCAATATGGAATTGCGTAGAATTTGGGGGTTTCTTCCACATTTCCCTCAGATGTATTTCCCAAAGTGTAAAAAAGTCAATCAAGGCATTTCTTAGTACATGGAATGAACCATATCCTAAATCAAACTTAATAATGAAATGATGTGATAATTCGTGGTCAATGGATCCATCCATGTTAAACATGATAAACAAGAATTTGTGAATATGCACACAAAATTGTGTAAGTCAAGATTAGACATTACTTCCTTGAGAACTTAAGCTATCCCACCATTAAGAAGAAAAATAAGATTAGCATTCCAAATATTAATATTTTTGAAAGGCAATAACTTTGTCTAGACTAAATCAAGAATCTCTAAAAAGATTATGCATCTTGTTTAGGAAGTTTGTGAAAATATTGAATTGTTTAAGAGGTATGAGGAAGGATTCTAGAGAATCTATTGCAGTTCCCAACCTTATACCAACATGGAAATCATCTTACTCTTCATGACACATTTAATATATGCTCACTTGTATATCCATTGATGTAGTAGAAAATATTATAACCATCTACAATAATATTCTCAACAATATATGCAACATGAGAGTACTCTAATTGGAACTATTATTCAATTTTCTTGAATTACAAGGTGTGAAACCCTTATAGTTGGCCATAAATTCTAGTTCTAGAACATTGCGATACCATTCCATTATTCAGTGACACTGAGACCATGGAAACTTACGCATGCAATGAAGGGCTCAATAGGTACTTTTTAAGCTAAAGCTTTTATGGGTTGTTTCTATTTATTATAAATTCTAGTACGTGTAGGCCTTCTATTGTACACAAGAAAAACATATATCCCATTCCTAGAGTCTTTGTAGAGCATCGTTGTTATCACCAAAAAATTGATCATCTAGCCTCATTTATTAGATGGATCGAAGTACACCCATGTAAGGCCAATTTTACCATAGTACAATTTCTTTCACTGTGAGATATTACTTAATAAACCACATTTGTTAAATAATTTATAATTAAACCCGTGAAGAATAATTAAATAAATCACTATTTATTTAATTTCTTCTAGGAATAATTAATTAAATTATTGATTAATAATATTCCATGTCATATTTGACCCAGTTATGAAAAATAAAGAGATAAATTATTAATTATCTTATTTTTCTCTAGGAATAAATAATTAATCACTAATTAATTATTATTCCTTTTCAAGTTTGACTAAATCCCTTGGGAATAATTAAATAAATAATTTTTTCTTTTATTATTCCTAACCATATTTCTGGAGACGATAAATAAATCATTTATTTATTTATTATTTCTAAATAAAAGTTTAAATATTTTTCCCTCCTAATCAAATATAATAAAATATTCCAACTGGTTATTCCCAGAATTGGGCTAATAATATTTTATTATTGGTCATTATTTGAGGATAACTCAATATTTTGTTATAAATAGAAGGGTTTTCCATTCATTATTCACTTTTGATAATAATCATAGTAGATCAAGGCCTAAGTGGGGTGAGGAAAGTGGTCAACCAACCCAACATACAACTCTCAGCAAAACCCAAAAACAGATCTGAAAAAATCCCGAAAACCCTAAAAATCGTTAGTACTGACCTGATTCTAGGGAGATTGCACTTTTTGGGCTGAAAGTTGCGCTCTAGACCTTTAGATCGCACTTTTGGGGCAGAAAAGTGCAATTTATGCTCCTTGATTCCTAGTCGGCAAATCTCGGAAAATACCAGAAATTTTCCAGAAGTTAGAAATTTGACAGATCTAGGGTTAAAAAACTAATAAACAACATAAATAGACTGGGAAAAAAAAAAAAAAAAAAAAACTGAAGGTCACCTAGGTTTTTGGATCAGAAGTAAAAACCCATTGGAGTTGCAACAGTGCAAATAATCAAAAGTGAACAATGAATGGAAACCCTTTCTATTTATAACAAATATTGAGTTATCCTCGAATAATGAGCAATAATAAAATATTATTAAGCCGATTCTAGGAATAACCACTTGGAATATTTTATTATATTTGATTAGGAGGGAAAAAGTATTTAGACTTTTATTTAGAAATAATAAATAAATAAATGATTTATTTATCATCTCAAAAAAATATGGTTAAGGAATAATAAACAAATAATGAATTATTTAATTATTCCTAAGAATTAGTAAAACTTGAAATTAATAATATAATTAATTAGTGACTAATTAATTAATTCCTAGAGAAAAATAAGATAATTAATAATTTATCTGTTTATTTTCATAACTAGGTCAAATATGACAAGGAATATTAATTAATCAATGGTTTAATTAATTATTCTTAGAAGAAAATTAAATAAATAGTGATTTATTTAATTATTCTTCATGGGTTTAATTATAAATTACTTCAGAAATGTAGTTTATTAAGTAATTTCTCACAGTGAAAGAAATTTTACTATGGTAAAATTGGCCTTACATGGTGTACTTCGATCCATCTAGTAAGTTAGGCTAGATGATCATTTTTTTGGTGATAACAATTTTTATGGCTATCATATTATAAATCTATTGGGATATTACAAAACAACCATAATACCATAATGGCCCATAATGACATGATGTAATATCATTAGGAATTTGTGGCATCTAAAAAGAAAACAATGTGCAAAAATTGTTATATTAATGGCGGAACATTGCATAAATATATGCAAATAAATTGTATTAACACAAGTGGTACATTCATATATCTATTAAATCAACCTAAACCCCATATCTGAAAACCTAGGTGAAAACCTCTCACTCCTAAAAAGATTTGGGTTTAAAATAGATCTGTTAGTGAATCTCCTCTAATATCAAGATATATCCAAAATTATGCATCATTGGAATGAATGCAACTTGGTTGTGGAGTATTGTTGTGCAAATGATATCTGAACTGTTAAATTTTCTATGTTTTTCATGAACATTAAACGAATCAAGATTTTTTTTGTAGTCTTTCTTTTAAGTTTAAATATAGAAAATAGTCTGGCAAAAATTTGTTTCACTATTATTTCATAATCAAACAATTTTTCTTCCTTTTGACTGCAACAAAGAAAACAACCAATTTGAATTTTACTTTACTCAAAAAAATTTAATATTGTAGTTAGCAACATCATGGTATATTATAGTGTAATATTATTGTTTCCTTATAGTGGAATACTGTTTAAAGGAATGTATTTTTCATTGTCTGTTGAAGTACTATGGTTTATATAAGGAATTGATCATGCTACCTTTCTTAATCTCAATATATAGAAATTTTGGATTTGAAAGAGTATCCTTTCACTACAACCAAAATATGAATTACAACATTACATAAAAAGAATAAATGTCTCTTTGTTTACTAGGCAAAGGGTGTGTTTCCAAGTACTCATGCCTTCATTATATTGACAATAAAGTGTAATCCATTCCTTCCCAGTCTGAACTAAACATTGTTTACTTGGTTGATATTTATCCAATAGGTTGATGGAGAGTTCCTAGACTGACTATAGGATGGATATAGCCAATAAGTTGTGTTGTCTAACAGGCCAGGCATATTGTATGAGAGCTCCAACAACAATCTAACCTAAAAATGAGCCAACATTGATGAGTGTTGGATTGACCAGTGGGACTAGCAGGATTGTTGTAGAGAAAATTCTCGTATGGTTTCTGGCCTCAGGTAAGTTACCTAAGAAGGTAAGGGCTATGTCACTATGCTTATCCTATTCTATTCCCTCTATAGTATGAAAAGCCACTTGTCAGATCTTAATTTCCTTTCATACAACTTGACGGAGGAGATAAAAAATTGTGGCATGTAAGATTCAAAGGTTTGTTGTTTGAGTCATTCATAAGCCATTCCACTTGGGGCAAATAATAATAAGTTTGTTTCATAGAATACTTTCCTCTTGGGTTATTTTTTCAGCAAAAGTTACAATTTTTTTCATTTGTATGGTTTTAGCTAAAATGAACCTAAAGGTTACATTTTTTTCATTTGCATGGTTTTGGTTAGTCTATGATGGAAATGGATTTCATTATCAGTGAAAACTGCAATATTGGAGCATAGATTGTAGCTTTCATTATAATAATTTTTTTTTGACATATATGATTACTTTTTAGGCAAAACAAGAATACTTATGAGAAATTTAGGAAAACATTTGCTCTATTTTTTTATGTTGCGGGGTCGGGTTAATAGGAGGACGAGGCGCCCGACAAAATTCCTCCAATTCCAAACATAGGTGCAATAAATCCTCTAGCGCCTAATAGACTTGCACAAACTAAAAAAATCACAAAATTGCCAAGAAAACAATATGAAGGAACAACAAATAACTAGAAAATTAATGCAAATGCAATGAATTCCAGTGAACAGACCTGTAAGAATTCCTTCAACGCAACAACATGTCTGCCACAACAATGCCAAAATACAATTTGACAGAAAATTAGTGCGAAAACTTTGCAACAGGCTCACAACCCACATATATATAGTAAGGTTTTTGGCTGAAATTTTTTTTCGGCTATTTTTTTTTTTTTTAATAAAAAAACCTAATGGTCGGATTCTCCCACACCCCCCCCCCCCCCCCAATGACCAAAAATCCATTGCATGGTATTCAATTTTTTTTTTTTTAACTTTAACGTCCATACTTTTGGCCGAAAGTTAAATTTAACTGTTCGGCTGAAAGAAAAAAGAAAAAAAAAAAAAGACTAACTCAGCCATAAAAATTGCATAATTCAGGCAGAGAAAATATAGTTTGGCTGAAAAGGTGAAATCACAAAATTTTGATGAGAAATTAAAAAAAAAAAAAGTGTAACCTAGCTTCACATTTTCACCCTAGACTCACTCAACGAATGTAATCATTGTATCTCTCACTCTTGCAATCCCTCTTACACTTCAATAGTAATTTTTTTGTACTCAAACTCATTGCTCTTTCTTCTTTGCACGGTCTCTTAGTATCTCAGTTACTCCCTCTCACATATTCACAGTATCAACAACATTACCAATTGTTGAACCATGTAATTATACACCATGAAATATTCCATGATCCTTTTATTTTACCATGGGTATCAAACCATAGTATTAACCGATGGTTTTGTGCATTTACTAAGTCTCATTTTGAAATCTTTCCAACATAATGAGAAATATCTTTTCATACACATCATTGATTTTCACCCTTGTTCCATTTACTGTATGTTCCCTTCTATCTTTTTTCTTTTACATTTCCCTTGTGTACGACTTAAGCTAAGGACCTTAGGTTTTCTCATATGCCACTAGCTCTTGGGTTGATCAATTTCTTTCGTGACCAATTACTATGACCAAAAACTTAAACATGTTCCACATTAGAAGGTTTGGCTTGCAATTATTTTACAATTTATCAATACACCAATATGCATATAGCTCTTAGGGATAGGCACCTTAACTTCACATGACCATGAATTGTAATTGTTGGTTTATCATACTAAGCATCGAAAGTTTTTCATTATGTGCTTCTTTTGCAACTTTTTGAGAACTAAGACCTCTTAACCCTGCAAGCACCACGACTTAGCTTCACATGTCCTCCCATTGTGACCTAGAGTTATGCCTTATCAGATATTGGAACAACCATATAGAATAAAAACAAACCTATTCTGGAGCTCCAATAGCCCACAACCCAATATGGCCAAGCACACCACATCACCTACCACAGTCCTTGCCACATCATTTATTGTAGCCAATCGAGACTTGCCACGTGTTACTCACCATTGGTCTAGTAAGTCTTCCAAATATTTCGGAAACAGATGTCATGTGTCATCCTTCATTATTTCCACGTCATGATCTTCACTACCTATCCTCAACGTGGATCGACATCATATCGGATCAAGTGCATTTCTTGTGTTGATTACCAAGCATGTTTAATCTTGATGTGGATTTGGGTTATTGGATATAGGAAATATCAATCATTGCATCCATCACACCCATGGCTATCCATAATGTTTGCACATAATGTGAACCTATTGTAGCGGCCACAACAACCCTTCAAAATGTTTCTCATGCTTTGATTTTGGAGCCTTCCTTTCTGTTGACATGAGCTTACATTTGACTTTCATCAAGTATTCATGATTTGATCAAGAATTATTCTTTTATCTATTCTTGTGTTTTCTTGATTTATTAATTATATGATATTTCTAAGTCACAAGATAACCTCCTAACTTGGCCTTACCATAGTTATGGGCTTGCCTCCGTAAACTATGCAATCCATGAGGGCAAGCCAACCTTGAGGATTGGAATTGTGTAATCCAGATTGGAAGTTTTGTCTTGAGCTCATAAAATATGTAGTCATGGAAGACAACCCAACGCTGAGCCCATAAATTACGCAATTCATCACTGAGCTCAGAAACGACACATTGCATGAGCGAGAAAGTTTCCCAACTCCCTAGAGTTGCACAATATTTCCCAAGAGTGTGCATGGCAAGTTTCCCGAAAAATAAAAAAAGAGAAAAAGAAAAAAAAGCAAAAATAAATCCCTAGAAAGTAGGGATTCATCATTAGTTCCCAAAGGTGGTATAATCCCTATTTTTATAAATTTCCACCAAGTGTCGCTTTTCCTTGATTTTAGGCATGCGCGTCATAAACCCTGATCCACCCAAATCTATTTGATAGGTGCCTCTAGAGCTCATTTGTACATTTAATCTTGGAGCTCCAACATTCCTAAGGAGATCAAGGAACCTTTGGTGCAGTGGTTGTCGCTTTTCTGGATGAATTTTGCTTTTGTCATCTTTTGTTGTTTTTTTGTTGCTTTTTGTTGTTTTGCTTCTATGAGTGTTGTTTTGATTGTTTCTCTTCCTTTTTGCTAGTGTTTTAAAATGTATTAGCTTGTAGAAGTATTATTTCAGTTTTTCGTTTGCCTTTCATAAGTGTCGCATTTATTTTCTTTTTTTTTATAAATCGACAATCATCGTTTCGGCAACTATCCTCACACATTTGTTTTTCCTTCTGTTTGTTAATCTTGTTGAAAAGTGTGCAACAAGAAATGCTAAAAAGAGAAGTGTTAAAAATAGCAATGCTAGAAATAATAGTTTGGGTACCACTGCTGGATTGGGCAATAGGGAATGAAAAATGGACGTGCTAAAAATAGAAGTTCTATTTTTAGCAGTTCATGATGGATTCTTATTTTAGTCAGTCCCTGGACTAAACATAGGAGGTAAAATTCGAATTTGATATCAACAACAGTTTGAAAATTAATTAATTAATGAATTCATCTTGAGTTAATTAGTTAAGGAAATTCAATATTGAAGTCTATGTGAGGACATGCAACAATTTCTCCATTAGTTAAGGAATTTAACCTTCAGTTATAGAGATAAGGATGAGTTGTAATATTGAGTTGTAATTAGTTGACTTAGTTTAACTTGGTCAAGTCCAGTTAGATTAATTTAACAGTTTGTTAAATTAATGAGAGTTTAGATAGTTAATGGTTGCATGCATGTAACTATTGTAATTCAGATAACTGAAGATTCACTCATGGATAACTCATGCATGTCAGTTCAGTCAGAGACCTAGTTGAGATCAAATGGAGGGACAGTGTCCTATCAGTTGCTAAGATATTCCTTGGTGAATATTCCTTGCATGAAGAGGGAATATTATTCCTTATGGATTACGCAGTTGGACCTTAGGTTACAGTGAATGTGATGAGGCCAATTCACACGTGATATCATTGGACCCCAATCAAAATTGCGCAAGGAAATAGGAGGCTTGGAGGGCTTGAGGAAGATATATTCTATATCTATTGAGTCTGTGAGTTGTATTTTTTGAGTGCAGAGAGATCAGGATAGCTTGAGAGCTAATTCTTTTTGTAACTTGAACAAGATTTCCACTTGTATGATAATACAAAGTTGGGGTTTTAGGATGGTGCTTTCCCGAGTGATATATCTTCTGTGTTATGGTTGATTACTTCTCATTATCAGTTATATCTTTTCATGCTTGATGATGCTTATATGTATTTAAGCTTCCACAAAGTTTATGGTAGAAGTAGATCAAGTATTATGCTTTAGGAAATTGCATATATCAGGTTGATCTACAGGTGAAAATTCTACAAAGCTTATGCACTTAATTCACAATGATTCATCTAAAATCAGTCAGATCTATGCTTTTACTTTCTATATCTTTCAGATCTTCTTATTTCCCACACTTCCACAAGGCAGATCCGCACTTCCCTTGGCCAATTTTCACATTGCCTAGTTGGGCATTGCGCAATCTTGAAGATCAAACTAAGGATTGGCCTCTAAGACTACATAGTGCACAGTAAAGGTTGGCCCAACTATGCATTGCGCAGTTTCAAGGCTTAGTTTGTCCCTTGGAAACTTATACTAAACAATGCGCAGTCTCTCCCTATCACTTCCCAGGCTAGATTATGCATTGCACAATCTCAAGCCTCAAGTTTCACCTTGGCCAGGCCCCCTCACCTGCCCAAGCAAACTGCACAATTTTTCTCACTAGTTCATCATTTTACTGCCTGATCTTGCTGTGAAGATATATTTTACAAAATGCTAATGTCTTCTTTCCATGAGTATCTTTTCTATCCCATAGGTACCATAGTTGTTTAACACTTTTGTCCAACAATCACTGTTACCATGGCACCCAAGAGAACCACTTCAAAAGATACCACTGAGATAAGTATCGAGGAAGCAGTTGAGAAAACACCAGTAAACTTGCCAGTAGACTCAGACACTCAACTATATGTAGAAAAGGACTCAGATTTTACATGGAAGAAAGTAAATGAAGCTTTCTCGGCAAAGGATTTCGCAGCAGATCTAGAGGACTAGTAGGTATACATTAATGTCTAAAGATCAGGGCTACACAAGGTTTCATGCAAATATCCAAACTTCCCATGTGAAAATGTCATCAAATGGATTGTCTCACATATTGATGTGAATACCATGACTTTGAGCAGTGCTAGCGGCTGAAGGCTTGCAAATTTTCTGGAAGCATATTACTAACGTATGTACCATTTTCTTGAGCCAGAAACACGCATGGATTCACTCTTCTATGCCACAAAAAACTATGTGGTCATAAGGGATGTTGTTAAGAGTTAGGTGAAGGAGCCATCAAAGTTTCGACAGGCACCCACCAACACATATAAGACAAGGTCTCTCAGGAGGGCCTATCAGTTGGTGATCATCTTAGCCTGCAAAATCCATAGTCAGCATAGCACATAGACCCTTCTGGAAGGGTGGGAAGTCCTTCTAAACCGGGTTGTAAACAATGGGAAGCCACTCAATTGGTCATATTTGTTGGCTCAACAGTTAAGGATCCATGTAAGAAACACCCTGAGTCCCTCCAATGGAGGGAAAGAGATATTTTATATGTCTACATATTTATTGGAAACAATTTGTGCACATAACACATTTCCAAGTATGAAATGGGCTTGGCCACTTCGAGACCTTGTCATGTACATCCACTGCAAGATACTCTCAGATTGCAGCCATCAAGGATTTATGGAGAAGTTAACTGGCCACTTCCGCATTCTGTTATATAGGATGATCTTTGAGGAAGAACCACCTTGCATGTCGCATGCAGAAATGGAGGCAATATCAAAGATCATAGATTGGATTGCCTAACCAGATGGCACCTTCCTTAGAGTTTTTGGCGAAGACAAGTCGCCACATGTTTTGCCAAGGTATGCCACTGAAAATCTCATCATGAAAGAAGTTTTATATCATCTAACCACAAGGTTATCAAATTCTTTGCACAGGAAGAAGAAAGCACCTTGGCCAACTCTTCCTATGCAAATTGGATTGTACGAGATAATGAACCTAAAAGTTTTGAATATTGAAGGAAAGGCGATAGAGAAGTTTGCATTTGGTAGTCAAGACTTTAGTCCATATGATCCATGTGGTATTTGCAAGAACCATTGTGTGAGAATTCACTTTCATTGGCTCATCGGGACATTTCATTAGCAGGAGGAGGATCCATGGAGGAATTGCTATAATGCCTCTAAGACCCGCGAGTTGGTCAATTTTGTAGGGACTTCACAAGTCACTCCACATAAGGCGACAACTCCAAGTGCAGTGACAACAGAAGGGAGAAACCCTGTTCAGGATAAGGGAAAGAGAGGTTGCTCACATTCGAAGGGGAGAAAGAACCCGCAAGATGAAAGCAAATCTAGCTATTATGAAAGCGTATTTAGAAATTAAGGGAACAAGGAAATAAAGGATGCAGAGAAAATGACAGAGGAAGAGAGAAGAGAAGCGGAGAAGATTGGAAGAATAAAATCACAAAGCAAGAACAAGAAGAGAAGCAGAAGCAAGAAGAAGAATAAAGGAAACACGCAATCACAGAAGAAACAAAGTGAAAACAAGTTGAAGAGCAAGAACAGAAAGGACAACCAACAAAGGAGGAGGGCGGACAAATGCAGGATCAAGAGCTTAATTCTCAGCAAATTGAAAATTTGATAGATATCGATGACACAGAGGCAAAATGAGAACCGTAGAATCAGGATGTCAACTTGATGCCTAGCACGCTATAGGTCATTATTCAGTCTCCACCACCTATGGTGGCAAAGTTATCTCCAGGTGAGGAAGGGGCAGTTGTTCTTTTCGAAGATGATCTTGTTATGGACGTGTACAATCTATCATACGATGAACTCTAGAAGAAGATTGTACAAGTGCATAAGAAACATTTTTTGAATGATCTTGCATCTCCTACCTTTATGAGAGAAATGGTAATCAATGGTTGAGAATAAGAAATTGGCAAAGAACTTGCAGGATATCAGGCAAGAGGTTGAATATCTCTGTGCATCATCTCAAAACGAACTTCCACACAACTTCACTTGGAGGAAATGAAATAAGTGATACTTAATGAAGTATCGACACTAGGAGAGACCATGTGAGATCTCTTTGAGGAGGTCGTTACCGTGCATAAGGAATTTGTTTGTGTGCTTAGCTTGTAGCAGTAGCGTAAAGTCTTTGTCAAAAGTCTTAGAAATGTGCAGGTTTCAATCACTATTGTGCATGAATGGAAAATGTGATACAAAGGGGAACCGCTTGACTTGGGTAAGAAAATGAAGCCACAAGCAGAGCTAAAGAAATAAATAGTGCGGATGTTGATCCAGAACAATAAATAACTTGCCTCATTCATTGGTAACATTCAGGCCTCGTATGCATGAAGATACAACAGTCTAGATTTCTTGGTGAAGATCCACAAGATCCCATTAGTTGGGTTACTCACTAAATCCAAACCCAAGAACTAGGCTAGGAAGGAGATATGAGAATACTTGGAGCAACTCAGACAGATTACCACCAAGGAGGACTTGGAGGTGAATAGATAGAACATGCACAACTACATTGGTGGCCTTGTCCAAGTGTGAACAATGTTGATCATGCTTCGGAAGGAAGTAGAAATTGGTTCCAAATCTTTGTACTTTGATTCCATGGATGCTAGAGTCCACTTCCATCCAGACACTACCACATAGTTTGGGGATGTCATCGCATAGTAGTAGGCTTGGCACCACTACATGATCGAAAAACATCAAGTGGAAATTGTTGAGATAGAGTTTCCCCAAACTCAAGCATCATAGTATTTTGTCTTCTTAGGCTACCAAGTTATCCCTACCCTATTTTGTCTTATATGGGTACAAGTGTAAATTGTAATATTATTTGTAAGTGGAATTCCAAGTGTCAATGTTGGAATGTGAAGAGTCATGATGTAATGTAATGAGTTATTTTGTAAAGAAGTTGAAGAGTCATGAGCGTAGTCCAAAAGTCACAAATGGGAGTTGAAGGGTCACCCCCTCTTGTTATAAATAGAACATCATAACTCATGGAAAGGGTTTTTGGGAGCCAAGATTTTGGCTAGCCTTAGGCTTAGAAAGAGCTTGGGAGTTTTGTGAGAGCCTTGGATTCTCTGCAGCATAGAGGGAGTATAATTCTTTGGAGGAGCAAGTGTTTTTGAATTCACGTTCCATTATTGGGGCTAGTGGTTCATCGATGGTGTATGTATGTTTGGAACTTTCACTTTTAATAAAAGCTCAAAGCCGACACACTTTCATGCATATGTTGTGAATATAGTAGGACTATTCTTCTTGTATTTGCAATGTATGTTATTTAACTTACACATATTCTTATGAACTATTTCATTTGCATTTATATGAATCTTGTTGAATGCATGTTGTTGTATTAATTCATCATTGTTAACTTGTGGAATATTCCACATATTATATTGTGATGTCATTATGATCATGTGTTCCTTTCAATATGCGTACTATTACAAGCTTCTAAGGGGATCACTTCCTTTTCCCTTCATGTTGGAGCCTTGATGCATCACACTTAACCTTCCACAGGGTCACACACTTGTTCTCACCAAAGGCACTATGCACCACTCTATGTGTATTCACAACCAAGGCATATCATTAACACCCCACTATTGGGACTCCTGCTCAAAATGGGGTGAGGTCTAGTTGGGACTTCATATTAGGGAGATCCCATGAATTATGTTGGGTCCAACACCATCAACAGAACTTAATGTCATATGGATTGTTTAGCTTGTGTTTTCTCAGTTATTGGATCTGTCGCATGCCCAAGCGTGTTTTAACCCCCAATGTGTGTTGTGCACCCAATATCAATTAGTGTCGTTAATCTTATTGATGAAAGTGAATCCTGGTCATTGATGTTTCTTTCAGTGCATATGCCATTTTACTTGACCTCCTATTACTACCATGTCCATGCATTTTCCACTTGGTGCCACATCACCAATCTTGTCCTCATCATTAGTTCTACCATTTGGTGCCAACTAGCATGCCATACCAATGTTACCACTTGTTAACCCTCTCACCATTGCCAACTAACATGGTTGAATATCAAGTATTGGGTTATTTAAGTGTCTTTGTGCCTTTGAGAAATGTCAAATATCCCTTTTATAATAGAATATAAGCTCTTGGGTTCTATCTTCTTAGCCCTCTGTGACCAGGAGCATTGAATGGGGGCTAACCATATTGGCCTTTCATCCTTCTTGATGAGCCTCAACTTGATCTTCCTACTTGGCCATCTTGCTTAATATTCTTGGCCCTTGGCACTTGAACTAGTTCAGCTAGATCGACTTGCCATTTGGCCAGCTCAACCCTCTACTAATGATATGATTCAACTAAGTCAACCTACTCAAACTTCTAATTTTGACATCAATAACAACACCATCGAAAATTCCCCCCCTATCATTAATGGCAACACATGACAATGGAACACTCCTACCAATATTTAATTTTGATAGCTTCATGTCCACCTCTTTGCCAATTGGTAATTTCTTCCCCTTTAACATCAATGGTAGGGGATTTGAATTATGAAATATTGTTGTTGTCCTCTTTTGAAAACTATGTTCGCTTGGAATTGTGTCACCTATTCATGACTCCCTTTGTCTTACTATGGACAAATATCGCCCTAATCAGTTATTATTCATGGTATCTATAGTGCCTTCAATTATTCCTTGACTCCCCCTGAATGGATGCCTCCTCTAAGGATCAACTCCCCCCCCAGATTATACACTTAGTGATAAATGCACATCCTAGATAAGGTTATGGTCATCATTCATTTTCTACAACTCACTATTGAAACACTGACATGGGATGAAGAGATTTCAATTCACATTCATACAAGCCTAATGAGATGGGAGTGAAATCAAAACTAACCTTTGTCTGAGGTATTCAAATGGCTCTCTAGTAAGGGGCTTGGTGAAAATATCTGCAATTTTATCCTAAGTAGATATATACTCAAATCTAATGATCTGATTCATTACCCATTCTAATCCGAATTTAAACAGGAACACAATAAAATACAGAGATAACCATATACACAAAGATGCAGCGGAAATAATACTTCATTTCATTAATGGAAAATACTAAAATATGCTTACAACCAGAAATGGAAATAAACCAGCTAGGGCGATGGCAGCTTATCTCTGAGAAGAGATGTGTGGCTACATGCCTCTGAACTGTTCCGAACTCAGTTACAATGAGGCTCGGAGGCCTATTTATTGTTGAGAAACAATGGAAAACCCTTCACATTCCAAAACCTAACCCTAGAAGATGAAACGCCAAATTGTGGGCCCCGTTTTTGGGTAATTTTGTACATCAACTTCCCAGGGTCGCGAATTGGTCGTATTATTCTCCGTTTGGTGCGCATGAATAGCCCGTTGGAAAGATCTCTCTGAGGACTACGACAGAAAAGATGATTTTTAGTTGGAAAAATCGTTGGCGGTAGATTTCCCAAAAAAACGTCGTTTAGGGCCTCAAAACGGCTCCGGAAGTTTAGGACCCGAAAACTGCTAAAAATAGTAAATTGTGCTATAATTAAGGAACCTGAAAAAACTGAAAGAAGCACTAGAGGGGATCCAAGTGGAATTAGTGGGTGGCCACCAATATCCACCTGAATCACATTCACAAAGAATTTAGTGATACTTTATAGGAAAATGTTTCATTTTGTAATGCATGAATGGATTTTTAGATAGGTTAATGGCATCAATGTTATCACATAATATAGGCATTGGTTGACTGTAGTATTCCTAAATATATTTGAGCTTTTTCTTCATCTATAGAATCTAGGTACAATATGAGGCTACAACAATGTACTTTGCTTCAACATTAGATAAAGAACTTTGTTTCTTGCTTAGCCATGATACAAGATAACTACCAAAGAAGAATGCAATACAACTGGTGCTTTTCTTATCATCGACACTACCTTCCCAATCAACTTTAATAGAAGCTTTCAAATTGAAGTAAGTGTGTGTTAGAATGCCATAAAAAAAAAATATAAAAAAAAAAATAAAAATAAAATAAATAAAAAAAATAAAAAAAAATAATAAATTAAAAAAAAATAATAAAAAAATAAATAAAATAAAAAAAAATAAAAAATAAATAAAATAAAAAATAAAATAAAAATAATTATATATATATATATATATATAAATAATTAATTAATTAAAAAAAAAAAAAAAAAAAAAAAAAAAAAAAAAAAATCTAATGTCCCTTGTAATTATTTAAATTTCCTCTTGACAATCTGGAGATGAGTTTCCTTGGGGTTTGACCGAAATTGTCCCACAAGTCCAAGTGCATGCATGCTATTTAGTCTTCTAGTCGTGAGATAAAGTAGATTTATAATCATTGACTGATACATAGGCTTATTAATTTCTGTAGATTCATTATCATTGTTGAGTTTACAACCTATTACCATGTGTGTACTTACAGTTTTACAATATTACATATCAAATTTCCTTAAAAATTCTTTGAGATACTTAGTTTGAGAGATAAAAATACCTCTTTTTGTTTGTTGAGCCTGTAATCTAGGGAAAAATGATAGTTCCCCAAGCATGGACATTTCAAATTCATTTTGCATGGTAGCTACAAATATTTGACACAGTTTATCAGTCTTACTATGAAATTTGATGTCACATACATACACCACAACAATCAACATTTTATTATCATACGATTTCATATAAATATTACTATATGTTGTTCCTCTTCTAAACCCTTTCCACTAGAGGTATTTTTAAATTCTATGATTCCATGCTCTAGGATCTTATTCTAGCCCATATAGTGTCTTATTCAACTTGCACATGATTTGATTAATCAATCAATTAGAAACATTCAATTTCTTCAATATAGACTTCTTCTTTGAGCTCTCCATTAAGAAAGGTTGATTTGACATCCGTTTGATATACTTTGAATTTTTTATAGCATTAAAGAGATAAGAACACTTTGATTGCCTCATTTTGGAAACTAGAGAAAGTCTCCTCGAAATCCACACCTTCCACTTGAGCATATCCTTTGCAGACAAGTCTTTATTTTTTCCTAATGATCTAACCATCCACATTTAGTTTGTTCTTGAAAACCCATTTGGTACATATCACATTCATTTCCTTAAGTCAGTCGGTACCAACTTCCAAGTCTGGTTCTTTTCAATTTGATATATTTCATCATCCATGTCCCAAATCCAATACTAGTCTTGACTAGCTTGATCAAAATCCTTAGGTTCTATTGTGGGCAACAAAGAAAAATTGGCATGTCTAGGAGAGATTATAATATTCCTACTTTTCTTAACTATTAATTCTTTATTTCCTAACATTTGACTTTCAGGATATATCCTTAATACCATTTTAGTAAGTCATAAATCAGCTTTGTCATCTTCTTCTTGATGGCCCTCATGCTCTCCCTCTTCATCTTCTTCTTCATCTTCAAATGGATAGTTGATTGGAATATTTTTGGGTTGATGTTGTTCTTTATGTATTGAAGCCTCATCAATCTTTACATCAATGCATTCAAAAATCTTACAGGGCCTCTTATTATATAATTTGTACCCTTTGCTTCTAGAAGAATAGCCAAGCAATACTCCTTTCGTTTACTCTTGGTCAAAATTTCCAAGATTATTTTCATTCTTCTTAATATAACATCTGCGTCTGAAAATTTTGAACTAATTTATGGAATCTGGTCTACCATACCATAACTCATAAGGGGTTTTATTACTCTTTGTTCTTAAATGTGACTTATTTAGAATATTGACTATTGTTTGGACAAATTATCCCCAAAGTCTATATGACACTTTTTGTTCATCAAGTATTTCCTTGGCGAGTTCTTGGATTGTCCTATTCATCCTCTTAATAATACTATTTTGTTATGGAGTCCTTGCAACTGAAAACTACCTCTTTATCCCATTCTTCTCACAGAAAACATAGAATTCATATTACGTAAATTCTCCTCATCGGTATAATATTAGGCATTTTATCTTCAAATCCATCTCATTCTTTAATTGTTCTTTAAATATTTTAAATTTCTCCAATGCTTCATATTTTTCTTTATGTGTACCAACCTAGTTCATCCTAGTAAACTCATTAATTAAGAGCGTGAAGTAGCTCTCACCTCGTGGGAACTATTTTCTAGTGAGACCACAAAGATCTGTATGAAGAAGTTCTAGAGGCCTTAATGTAGAATACTCTTTTTTTAACAATACTCAAGTTTTCTTCTCTAATTGGCACAACTTACAAATTTTGTTATGTGGTTTTGATATTTAGGGGAAATTTCTTACTGCCACCTTTTGTTGAGTTTTGTTAAATGATCAAAGATGATGTGTTCTAGTTGCTTATGCCATAACCGCATTTCATCCTCCTTTTACATATGATAACTTTCTTTGCTACCCTCTATTACATAGACATTGCTTGGAGTCCTAACTACTTTCACTATAGTTTATCCTATATGTGCCTCTTTTACTATACAACAATCTGACTTGAATATGACTTTATGCCCTTGATCACACATCTCACTGACACTTAGAAGATTATGCTTAATACCATCTACATATAACACAATCTAAGTGTTGGCCTTTCCCTTTTCTAAGACCACTATCCATTTTACCCATTATTCTTGTTGGTGCATTATTACCAAAAGTGACATTACCACCTTTGTCTTCATTTAGAGATATAAACTTTCTTTTGTCACCTATCATGTGCTTTGAACAACCACTATCAATGTGTCAATGGTTCCCTTGGTTTTGTGCATATAGGGTGAATTCATACTCTTCTACATAGATGTGATTTTTCCTCCATACTTTGGTGAGTTCTTCTTTGTCATGCTTATAAGGACTAGCCTATTTTGCTTCTGCATTTTTTTTCCTTATGTCCAAAATTGTTGCATTTGTAGCACTCAATTTCATCCAAGAGAGGATAAAATGAATTGTTCCTACAAACAATATTCACATAGGGACTTCTAGACCTAGACTTTAATAACTTACCCGATCTAACATTTATATTCCTGATATATGTATATGATTTACAATTAACAAAATTATGAAAAAATTAATAACATGAAAAACAATAGCCATAAAATAGATCAGAGTACCTTGGTGTGAAAAAAATCATTAGAAGGTTTTAACTTTGTGACTTGCTTTCACTATGGACTTGAGGAGGTTTAGGCTTATGCTTCTTACTCTCTCTATAATTATTCATGGGGCTAATATAAGCCTATTTTTGTTGGAAATTTAATTTATTCCTTTGTTGATTAAACTGTTTCCTTGGACCTTTGAGTACATTGACACAAATTTTGGATTCCTTTGATTCTATTTTGTTAGAGTTTGATTCTCCTTTAACTGCTTCATGAGTTTCTATATATCCAAGTCCCGTTTTAATGGTTGGTGATTTGTGCCTGCTAAGGATGTCAGCTAATGTTTCAGATTCCTTAGCAAACTTTATATTTAGATATATTTGAGCCTTTGTTTTCTCTATATATTTCCTTAGAGAAATAACCTTTGCTTCTAGTCTTTCACAATTTTTCTGTCTCTCTATTTTATCTTATTCATCATGATGTCCTCTATTCTCATAGCTTCTTCTAGCTCAGTTTTCAAGAAAATTGTTGATTCATCATTAGTATTATATTTCTTCTCATAGGCTTGTAGCCATTCTTTCTTATTTTTTTTCCTTCTTCTTAGTTTGTCTATCTCATCTAAGGCACTGAGCAATTCTACTCCCATTTCTACCTCTACCTCACATTCTTCATCTTCTAGATTATTCCTTTCTCAATATGAATTCGGAATCTCAGGATCCATGAGAAGTTTTTCATCTTGATTTTTTTAAGGATTATATGCATAGTCTCATGATCCATTGATGAACTATTATCTTATTTCGAGTAAAAGCTTTTCTTTTTAAGATATTTTCCTTTACTGTTTCTCTTATACTTCTTCTTTTATTGTCCTTCTTTTTCTTCTTTATTGGTATCTCTATAAGGCCACTTAGTAGAAAAATGACCTATTCTACCACAAGTAAACATTTAAATGGTAACTTAACTTTATATTTCTCAAAGCCTTTTCTTCAACTTCCTCACAAAGTTTGATTCCTCTTCATCTAAGTAATGGCTAGAGCAATCATTATCTCCATGTCCTTTTGAATGATTTATGGCTTTGAAGGCTATTCATTTTAGCTATGGTTGTACATTCTTTATCCTTATTGCATAGGCAGTGAGAATCACATGAAGCCCATCCATAGTTAACTTGTCTAACTTGTCTAGGTCATGTAACTCCTTTATTGTAGAGATCTTTGCATCAAATCTAGAGGGAAGAGATCTCAACACCTTCTGTACCACAACAACTTCTTCAACATTTTTTCCAAGCCATTTAATGGTGTTCACAACCTAATTTACTCTGAGAAAGAAACTAGTTATATTCTCATCCTCATTCATTCTCAAATTTTTTCATCTCCTCATAACTACTTAGTAGTTTATTCCACATTCCTTTTTCTATGTCAAAATGTATAGCTTTAACAAATTATGATTCTACAAGGAAACATATGATAACATTAATTTTCTTAGAATCATTTAGGGAATCCTTCTTACTAGCTTCGTCAATTGGAGGGGTCGAATTTGAGTTGTAACTATCAAACGCAATTTGCCAAATATCTGTAAAAGATGTACATTAGATAGGCTCTCATTTCAACTTTCCAAAAAGTAAATTTTGTCCCATTGAACAAAGGGAGTATAAGAGAAAAAGAACCATCTTGACTAAACCATTTTCCTTACAATATCTTCCTTCCAATTGTAGGAACCTAGCTTTGATACCAGTTGTTAAATACTAAGAGGGGGTGAATGGGTGAATCAATATTATTATTTCTTTGTACTATTTATTTCTTGATTCACTCATTCACCCCCATCTTAGTATTTAACAAATATATATATATAATATTATATATTATATATATATAATATATACATATATATTATATATGTATGTATGTATGTATGTATGTATGTATGTATGTATGTATGTATGTATGTATGTATGTATGTATGTATTCTTCTTTAGATGATGATTGCAGGAACCAAACTATAGTTACAAGTTTTGCAAGAACCCACTTGAAGGAGACACCTATACCCTTTCAAATTTGTAGGTTGCAACTTGTTGGAGACACCAAGCCCTAATGTTTTGTAGGAAATCACCTATAAGGAACTCCAATCCCCTCTTGATCTTTGATTTAAATAATGTTTGTTATAATCTAATTTTCTCTTCTTCTTTTTTCTCTTTTTCCGCCTCCTCGACAATCACTCCAAATGTTACAGTCACTCAACACATATAATTGTTGTAGCTCTCACTCTTGTAGTTCCTCATACATTTTTACAGTGATATTGTTACCTTCAGTTACATAACATAATCTCGTTACCTTCATTTTTTTAACAAATTGTCTTTCAGACAACATATTCTTAGTTTTCCCTTCATCCTTAAAGGGTAGTAAGATAACTTTAGATCCATGCTTCCAAAATGTATATGTATTTTTCTCATCATCGTGCATGACTTTGTTGTCATATAACCCTGGCTAGCCCAAAAACATATGGCATGCATCCATTGGGATGACATCACACCACATTTCATCTTTGTAAGTCTTTCCTATACAAAACTTGACCAAACACCTTTTCTCTATAGTGACTTCATTCCCCTTTTTAACTTATGTAATTTTGTAAGGATGGGGATGTTTATCACAACTTAGGTTCAAGTTATCTACTCTCTTTCTAGAATCTAATATTCTCACAACTACAAATATCAACAATAACTTGACATACCTTTCCCCCAAAGTGCACCTAATTCAAAAGATATTTGTGTGAAGCCAAGAATATTCATTACTTCTACTCTGTCTTTGCTCCTTTTTTGGAATCACATTTTCTCTCCTCATCATGAGATTCTCCCCCATAACTAGTGAAACTTGAGATTTAGCTCCTTCTTCATTCTCAACTTGATCAAAGTTCAATTTAGGTTGTTCTATGTGTTCTTGATCTTGCATGTTATAATGTGGGCATTCAAATTCTCTATGGCACTCTTCACCACACTTAAAACAAGCAAAGGGTCTTAGTTGGTTTTCCACCAATGTAACCTCCACTCATCTAAAATCCTCTTCCTCTTTGTTGATTTGGGTTATTTTGTTGAGTGTCTTCTTATTTCTCTGCTCCTTGGGATGATTCTCCTCTAATATAGTCCCAACCACAACACAATGGAGATGATGTACCCATCCTTGCTACTCTATTCCTTTGAAAGTATAGTCAGTTTTGTTTTTCCTGACTTTTAAGGTTAATTAGTATCCCTCTTCCACGTTGCTAACCCTATGCATGCTCAATTCATCTTGGATACAAAATTTGACAATTCACATACTTTGTAGCTAATTGCTCATCAATTTCTTGGTGATCCACATGAATGGACAAATTATAAAACTCCTTTGTAAGATATTTCATAATAGACATAATTTGGTTCAAGGTCAGACAATTTGACAAACAAACAAAAATTGAATGTTACCATATTAGTAGCTTTTTACCACCAACAATTACTATGTACATATCATTTTTTTCATATATACTAAGAAATGATTACACACTAACAATAATTGATGAGAGGTAAATGTCGTGTTTTTTTTTTAAATATAAAATTATAAATTATATAATATTAAATTACATTGTTTGATGGAACTTAAACGCAATATGATATAAAAATAAGATAGCTAATTTAATATCATGATTTTTTTTTTAAATATAAAATTATAAATTATAATATTAAATTACATTGTTTGATGGAACTTAAATGCATATGATATAAAAATAAGATAGCTAGTTTAATATCATGATTTTTTAAAATACAAAATTTAGAATTATAAATATTACATTTTTTTTAGAGGTAGTTCACGGGTGGCCACTACATCCACTGAAAATCTGGGAAGATCAACCACGAAGGGAATCTTTTAAAGCCCTTCGGCCATACTAGCAGGGCCTAACCCCAAAGGTGTCAAGAAGAATTGACCCAATCGACGAAGTACTTAACAACGGGGAAGATCAACCACGAAGGGAATCTTTTAAAACCCTTCGGCCATACTAGCAAAGCCTCACCCCAAAGGCATAAGTACTTAACAACAGGGACTCTACCAATTAAACTAACCCTTAAAGCTTATTATAAATATTACATATATAAATAGACATTAAACAAACATAATATTAAAAATAGAACAATTAATTTAATAAAATATTTATTCAATAAATTCATATATTTTTGAAAAAAATATTTCAAAACTTATATAAATTTGAAAAATAATTTTACAAATACCTATTTGTAAGAAAAGGAAAAGAAACGCAAAACGATAAATTGAAAAACGTTGCACAGTTTTTTATTTTAAATGAGGGAAAAATTTCTCATATATACTATATAATGAACATCGAGATTTTCAGCGTATAAGATGCACATTTTATAAAAGAAAATATGATAGAAATTTCCTTTGGAAATCATCGTTTTGAACTCGAAGGATCACCATAATTTTATCTTTGCAAGGCCCATACATTAGAAAACGTAGGATGGGATAAGTTTCTTTTAGAATTTTTATATTATTGAGAAAAAGGGTATAAATGGCATATTTTTATATATTTTATTAGTATAAATTATTTTAAGTAATTTAATCGAGTTTAGAAAGATTAAATTTTTTTAAGTATAAAATATAATGTGTTATTTTCATTCTTTAAATTGTATTTTTTAATACTAAATAAAATATATAAAAGATAAAAATTAGTTAAAAAAGATTTTCAAATGGTTTATTGAAATATTTTTGAAAAAATATAAGATTTAAGCAATTTAATCATACTTTTTTTTTATTATAAAGAACATTATTTTTCTAGGTAAAACATAAATTTTATTTTTATTTTTATTTTAAAGGGGGCAGATCAACTTACACATACCCTCATACTTGGTTGTAAAATGAGCTTCTTGGCTCAATATTTTTTTCCACGTTGAAAAACACATGGTTTTAATAAAAACTAGTAATTTTAAAGTTATTTTTTGAGTTTCCAGTGAATAAATTAGTGGCTAAATCTTCATTTGCGTTATTTAAACTGGTTTTTTGATTGCGTATATAGATTCAGCACCCTCAAAAATTTATAGACCACTTATATAGTGAAAAATTCACTCGTCAAACTTGTGATTTCAATGAATCCCAACCAAATTTTAAACCAATTAAATAAAAAATTAAACTAAAAAACTTTCCAAAAATCACAACTAAATACCACTTCATCAAAATTATAAAACAAATCTATACGACTCATTTATAAACAAACAGTTGTTTAATTTCAATTAGATTACAACACTGTATTGTTTTTTTTTCAGGAGAAAAAAAACATGATATGTTATATTGAGTCAAGACAAATGTACATATATGTGTCGTCCATATCTTATCCATATTCAACCGAGCGAATCAATTTTGTAACAATGACTGCGGTTGAATAGCGAATCAATTTTGTAACCATGACTGCGGATCAATTTTGTAACAATGGCCGTTTAATTTCAATGGCTATGTTGGTATCTTCACTGATTTGATTTTGGGAATCTTCTCTTTCGGTGTGGAAGTGTCCGCAAGGTCACCTCGGTCGTTTTTAGATTTGCCCCACAGCACGCAATACAGACCCACTACCACCAAAATTGCCCCCACCACACTGCACACGAACAAAACTTTAAAAGATCTAATAACAAATGTGAACCAGCTATCTGATACCAACTATCTAGCACGAAGATTATTTGGAACAATGAAATAATTCCATCTGACAACTATTGTGAATCAGGAAACGGTGGAAATATTGTTTATATACTAATCATCCTGTATAGAGATTATTTGGAAGAATGAAATATTCCATGATTGCTACTATTACAGTAGACAATGGGCTGTAAACAGCTGAAAACACAGGCCCTTTCTTGCGTATACACCATGATTGCACAAACATCGCAAATGCTGAACTCATCACACCCTGTAACAACCGCAAACGATACATGCAGACCGTTTCCACCATTAGTTTACAAACTCACATATATTCTTTCTATCAAAACCATTGTAGTTTGTATGAGAGTAGCAAGGTTCCACTTTATTGATCTTTGTTGTAATGAAATTCACCTAATCATCACTGTTCAACATACTTTTGAGGGTGCAGTAATCTTTTAGTCGCTCCTGCCAAAGGCCATAGTTATAGCCATCATTGCATATATTGACTTTGTAATGGATATATTTTGATTATAAATATTTATATATGTGCTAATATATGTTTTTGGTTAAATAATTTTGGCTTTCTAGTTTGGAAACTACATTAGAGGCTGTAATTGTGGTTTAATTATGGCTTAAATATGAATTTTCCAAATTAAACATGTTGTGTTGGACATGATAAGTGTTTAAATTACAAAATATTGGTCAAAAACCATATAAACCAAAGTAGTTGAAACAAGAGACACATAAACTAGATGTTATATAAAATGCAACATACCATGAGTACATGAAGAGTCTAATTGGCTGGAGAGGATGCCTTGGCTGGCCTAATGGTGGCTAACCCCTATTGCAAAGGATGACTACCTCCATGAGTTGCATGTGCGCATCCATGATTTGATAAAGTAGGTGCAATTCCTATGAGCCGAGGAACAACTAATCTCTTCTTTCATTGTATTCCAATAGGACCATGCCCTACAAATTTTTGGAGTACCAATACAGGTCAATTGTGTGCATATACTGATTTTGGTGTGCTCTCAAAGTGCCCAAATTTGGAACAAAGTTTGAAACCTTTGCCATGACCTTTGAATTTGATACATCATCTCTTTCATCGGCCACCTCTTGCTCAATGTCAATAATTTCATGTTGAACAACCAATGGCATGTGTTTAGAATATCTATCGGCTCAATCTTGGGTGATATTGTGGGCACCATGGCCTCTATCCCCTCTCCTCGAGTGAGCCCTCTAGCATGGCATATTAATAACTTAGGGGAGAGTGAAAATCCAAATGAGAAACTCTAGGGATAGCACTAGGCAAGCAACTAGAGAACTAAGAACAGTCACGTCGAGGGGAAGGTAAGTAAGAACAATGATGTCAAGGGGAATGTGGGTGAATATGAAAAACATGAGGAACAGGAGGCAATAAGGAATCTAGCGTTGAGAATTCCAACTAATGATGTTGAGGAGAGGTGGCTCCCTCAAAACTAGAAGAGCCTTGTTTCTAACGAGGTGCTACTGTAGATGAGAGGGATGAAACAAAAGGAACCTTAGAAAAGAGCATGAAATGCAAAGAAAGGAAGGGACCAAGCTAAGAGGGTTGGTCCTTCTAATTGGTTAGCTTCACTGAGGCGATGAATAAGAGTTGTTTTATGCTTGCACCCTAGAATTACCAATTCCTGACCATAAAATAGCTGTAATGATTATAACATTCTTGATTGCCTCATAAAATCACCGAAGAAATCACTGGGACTAGCAATGCCATCATTGTTATCCTTTCTTTCCTTTGGTTTCTTCATTGAGTAGTGAATATGATGAGACCAACTTTGGTTTCTTCCCTGAGTAGTGAATGTGATGAGACCAAAGACTCTTCAGGTAAGATTTCGAGTGTATGAGACCAACGCCTCTTCAGGTAAGATTTCGAGTGTGGTATCTTCATTGAGTAGTGAATGCAATGAGACCAACGACTCTTCAAATAATATTTCAAGTGAGGCCATTCCAATGGGAATGACAATAAACCTTAGTCCTATGGACCCTCCACCAAGTTATCCTCTTCAATATTAAGCAGACACAGTTGTCCATATGTTCCTCTTTCCACATTCACACTCAGGGGAAGGTCCCATCTAGGTGTTCATTTGTGGGGATTGGAATACTCCCATCAAGGATTATTAATGTATTAATCAAATAATTTTTATTTGTATATTATTGTATTGGTAGAGAGAATTTGCAGGACCAAAATCATTGAATTGAAAACAAGAAAAAAATGTAAAAAAAATATAATTCATGAAATAATTTTTCCCTACATTAATGATTATATATAT
>APFE031117919.1:41325-65283 GCA_000404065.3 Pinus taeda
AATCTAAAAAAAAAAGTTTCTATTGGCAAAATGTCATAAGTGTGCACAACAGTATGTCATGTGAATAACTCCCACCATTTTTTATGAAAAAGAATTCACAAGATAAGAAATTTAAAGTAGAAAAAAACAATTTTTTTTTTTTTTCATTTTTTATTGGCCATGTGTCTTTTTACTTCCTTTTTCTATACTTTTCATTTTAAATTTTCTAATTTTAAAGAAATTCCTAATTACATTTATTTTCACCATATGTTTACTAGTTTCAAAAGAATTTCAAAATATATTAATAGAATTATCATAATATTTAATTTAACATTAATATAGTGTGTGTGTGTGTAATTTAATTTAAATAAATTCATATATTAAATATCTTCACCTCAAGCAATAAGTGAGGGAGGCATGGATGTCACCCTCCCACACATGGCAAGCAATTTCATTTAATATTGATGCATGCCCTTGACAATAATTGCATGATGGCAGGAATCTATGACACCAAGTGCAAATACAGTGAAATTGGAATGATTGATGTGCAATCTTCTCAGTATCCAGTGTTGCCTACTTTGTTTAACTTTTCTGGCAGTACGGGGATAGCAAGTTCCATTATGCAGTCTATTAGGTTGTTGTTGAAGTTCTTTGGACTTACTTATTTTGTCGCAAAATCTCGAACTCTATAGGCACTTTCTTGAGGCTTCTATGCCTTCTTGACCTGGGCATTCCAATCTTCATAGCTCCTTCTTCATGGGAGGATTTACATGTAGAATCTATTCTAATATCTTGGAAATGAGAGAATATTCACAAGATGTCGGACATTTGATACATGGGGCAACACAAAGATACAATTAATATCGCTTAGGTTGAATTGGGTGGAAAAACTCCAATGTCTAGCTTATTTTATTGAATCTACTCGTCCTTCTTCAACCGAGGTCAAATTGCTAAAAGGCGTTGGGATTCATGCACTAGTTATTTTTTGTATGTTCTAGCTTCTAGTATGGTCCTATCCTTATTCACAATTATTATATTCTAAGTATTTCTGGCTCACTCAAGTTCTTCTAGTTTACAAAGGAAGAAGGTCTCTTATTCATGTCATTGTAGATCTTGTTTTGTTGTAGTAGGATAATCTCATAGGTCTTTCTATCCATTAAGTTACAAGAGCTTTATCTGTCAAATTTGGGGCTACATCTGCTCTCCTTTCTAGCCTTCCTTTTACTGTGTCTTATTTTTTCTCACTAACCCACTCCATTGTCGATGGTCCCTGACCTCTCCTTGCCTCTCCCTTCACGTTGCACTCTTCATCATGTTGCATCAACGCATGAGGCTATACCTTGGAGACTAGAGTAGCTATTCATAAAAAATCATAGTGGGTCATGAGTTAGAGTCACAAGTTTTCTCTTATGCTCATATTTATCACCTTTAGACTCCCCCAGATATACAAGAAAAAATGCATCATGTTGACATTATCATAATTAAGGGGAGAGATGATCAATATAATTCAGAAATTGTGGCTCAAGTGGAAAACTCGGTTCTAGATCTTAGGCACACATGCAGAAGACATAATTAATGTCTCATATTGTGGATTTGTATTCGTATGTGAAATATTTGCTAGGTAAAGTATCTTTCAAGGGAAATGATATCAAAATGGAGATTGGACAACAACTATATGAAATCCAAAAGGAACATGAGGTTATTACTACATGATTAGAAAGTTTAGATAGCTAATTAGCTTGCATTGAGGATTAGCTTTGCAACAAACCAAATTTTTCACTTCCAATCAATCTAGTCATTCTAGGTGTTCTCTTGATAGTTTTTGTTAAATTATGTTTTTTAACTTCACTTGAAATCTACCCTTACATCTAGATAAGCATATAATTATGTTCTTACTATGGTAAACATTAAATTTTGTCATTGGTTTGTTTCTAGTTATATTGATCATGCAAAAGGATTTTGATATTATGTAACAATATAAAGAAATTTCCTTACAACTAAGAAACAAACAGGAAGAACAAAAGATAAAGAGAAATGTGGGAGATCCAGGTAATTTCTTGGCCAAATCCTGATGTGGGTTAGGGTTTGGTTTTTACTCCCTGCAGAACCTGAACCACCTGCCCCACGTCTGACCGTACAGTTACGGTATCAACTTGTCTACAATTTCGTTGTTGTTATCTTCCTCGCACCTGTGATTGAACCTATTTCCCGTTTACTACCCTTGGCAGGGCAGCGTACGCAAGCAATGAATTACGGTTTCTGTTGGCAGCTGGCATGTCTTTATCGAGCAGTTAAGGAATGGAGCTTGACCAGGTCAATTACTCCGAGGACCTATACGCCAATGTCTCCATATGGACGACATCTCCTCCCCTGATAACGAAATGGTTGTTTCACCAAACCTCTGGCCTGCACGATGTCCTTTTCCCCTCAACTTCAGTTTCGGGTCCCTCCTGTCCAATCGCTTCCCTACCTGATGACCCCCTCTCCTAGCCGATTTCCACTACAAACCCCCCCCCCCCAAAAAAAAAATCACCGGCATCCCTACAGTTCATGGCTAGTTGCATTAGCCTTGACCCCTCCATTTACCCCCTGGGTTACTCTCTTCACCCTTAGATTGACATTTCCTCACACTTTCCCTCATCTGTTGCTGTTGGAGGACCCTCAGTATTTCCTAACGGACCTCCTCTACCCCATCATTCGGTGCCTCCCTCTTCAGGCTGTTTTTCAAGCAATCCACCCGACTTGGAAGCGCATCCCTTTGTGCCCGACCCAGATCATCAGAATACCCCTCTAGGGGCTCAACAGGTTGAAGAATCTATCAAGGGCCACAAGAAAGGGTGATCCAGGTGGATGTTGGTGGCCACCCACCTATCCCACTTGGACCCCCACAACTATCTTTTTCAATTTTTCAGTTTCCTTAATTTTATCACAATTTACTATTTTTAGCAGTTTTTCAGGTCATGAACTTCTGGAGCCGTTTTGAGGCCCTAAATGACGTTTTTTTGGGAAAATTGGGAGCAACAATGGTCATAAACCAATGTTTCTCTTCCCAAAGTTGTATTCCTTAGATAGATCTTTCTAACGAGCTATTGTGCACGTCAAACAGAGATCATATGCCAAAGTTATGACCCCGGGAAGTTGATGTACCAATTTACCCAAATGAGGCCCACAGTTTGGCGTTTCATCTCCTAGGGTTAGGTTTTTGGATGTTTAGGGTTTGCCATTATTTCTCAACAATAAATAGGCCTTCGAGCCTCATTGTAACACAGTTCAGAGGCATGTAGCCGCCACATCTCTTCTCAGAGATAAGCTACCATCGCCCTAGCTGGTTTATTTCCATTTCTGTTTGTAAGCATATTTCAATATTTTACATTAATGAAATGAAGTATTATTTTCGTTGCATCTCTGTATTTATGGTTATCTCTATAATTTGTTGTGTTCTTGTTTAAATCTGGATCAGTGGTATCAGAGCGGTCTGCTTTTTATTTGTTTTTCTTTGCATGTCCCCAACGAGGTCGGGATATAAGGATTTAGGCCTTGAACTAGCTGAACCTTTACAAGACCAGCCTCACAAATCCCGATGGCCTACCATGGCGGATGAAAAGAGAGACGAGGGGGCAGGAGATCCTATCAAAATCTTGCTCGAAGAAGCCCTCCAGCGATAAAGGAATGCGATGATGGACAACTTTTCCCAGATCCTTCAACGGCTACCCAGAGGCGATGCATCGGCTTCCAACAGCTACTTTGGAAAAGCCACACCCTTTAAGGTACAAGTTAATTTTGAAATCCCCATCTTCGAGGGTCAAATAGGCGCAAATGTCGTAGATAAATGGTTAAATCTGCTAGATGGGTATTTTTCTCTTCATGATTTTTCCAGTAGGGAAAATATTATTTTCGCCCTTCTCAAAGCAACCCCCACGTCAAGGACTGGTGGGAAACCTATTGCGAGTAGAAGGATGAAAGTACATGCTCATTATTTTCAGCAGCATCCACTTGGAATTCATTCCCAGATGCCATCAAGGAGCAGTACTACCTTGTCAAAAGCTATAAGGACAAATACATCAAGTGGACCACGCTGTAGTAGGGAAGGGACCAAGATGTGCTGGAGTTCACCAACATTTTTCATACCCTTCGCACACAGTTGGGTATCGAGGATTTTGAGCTACATTTGGTACTCAAATACCATGGCTGCCTATACAGGTACATCCAGGAATAGAAGGAGTTCTTGAACATCTCCTCGCTCGGCACGGCATATCGATACACTGTCAAAATCGAGCAGAAGTTTAAACAGAAGAAGCGAGACTTTGGATCTGCGAATCCAAAGACCAAAAGACAAAGCCACGGCGGGGTGAACCAAGACAACCCGTCAAAGCCGCAAGAAGAGAAAAGCACAACGAAGTTGAAGAAGGACACAGGAAAGTGGTGTGAGTTCCATAAGAGCCCCACTCACAAACACAAGTGAGTGTTGGACCAAGTAGTCACTGGTGGCTGAGTTGAAGGCTGCAGAATCAGATGCATGTTCTGACCCTAAGTCAGAACCTGATAAGGGGAATGACAAAGGAAAGTAAATCATCGACATAGAGCCCAGCGCAATTGTTGCCACTACCAAGGTCCAGAAGAATGAGCTCGAAGATCCAGAGGAGGGGGAACGTCTTTTCCACTCACAGATGTGGGTGAAGGGTTCACTGTTGTAATTCATTGTCGATAGTGGCAACTAAAAGAACCTCATTTCAGTAGAGGTTGTGAAGTGGTTGGGCCTACCAACTACACCACACCCGCAACCATTCAGTATCAGGTGGCTTCATGAAGGATGATACCTCCAAGTTTGCCAGCAGTGTCGCCTTCCCTACAACATCAAACCCTTCACAGATAAGGTATTGTGTGATGTTGCACCTCTCGATGTTTGTGGTGTATTATTAGGCCAGCCATACTTATGGAGGCAACATGTTGTGTATGAATCAAGGCCCCGTGCTATTATTATTTCTTTGGGTAATTCATTATACAGGATACGGAGGTAGCCCCACCTACCGCCACCACTTTGATCGCTGCTAAGAAAGGCAGCAAGCTCATCTCCCAGACTAGGAAATTAATTTTCTTTCTGGTTCCTCCCAAATTAAGGAGAAGATTGTCACCACATCCATGACCCCTGCAAAGGTTTCCTCCACACAAAAATAGCAGCAGAGGGATACGGTCATGAAAGAACACAGGAACAACTTCTCCTCACCCACAGGGGTACCACACAAGTTTCAGGTGGGCAACAAAGTCTGGTTGCATCTACAGAAAGAACACCTTACAAGAGCCCATCAGAAGCTCCGATCACTCTGACATTCCTTACACCATTACCAAGGTTGTGGGAAACAATGCTTTGGAGCACAACATTCCCCCATTCCTTCGCTTGCACCAAGTGTTTAATGTGGGTTGTCTTTGACCATGTTTCCCACCATTACTGGACACATCAAATATTGTAGAATAGCTCACTAGGGACCAATTTCAGCAGATGGAGGAACTCAACGCAATGGGGACCATTGCTTCCTAAGGGGGGAGGAATGATCCAGGTGGATGTTGGTGGCCACCCACCTATCCCACTTGGACCCCCACAACTGTCTCTTTCAGTTTTTTAGTTTCCTTAATTGTAGCACAATTTACTATTTTTAGTAGTTTTTCGGGTCCTGAACTTCCAAAGTCTTTTTGAGACCCTAAATGAAATTTTTCTGGGAAAACTGGGAGCAACATGAGCCATGGACCGATGTTTCTCTTCCCAAACTTGTAGTCCTCGGATAGATCTTTCTAACGAGCTATTGTGCACGTCAAACGAAGATCGTATGCCAAAGTTATGACCCCGGGAATTTGATGTACCAATTTACCCAAACGAGGCCCACAGTTTGGCGTTTCATCTCCTAGGGTTATGTTTTTGGATGTTTAGGGTTTGCCATTATTTCTCAACAATAAATAGGCCTTCAAGCCTCATTGTAACACAGTTCAGAGGCATGTAGCTGCCACATATCTTCTCAGAGATAAGCTACCATCGTCCTAGTTGGTTTATTTCCATTTCTGTTTCTAAGCATATTTCAATATTTTACATTAATGAAATGAAGTATTATTTCTACTGCATCTTTGTATTTATGGTTATATCTGTAATTTGTTGTGTTCCTGTTTAAATCCGTATCAAAGGGAAAAAGGCAAAGTGCGTTAAGGCCATGAATCAGAACATTGCACTTCGTCTGGGTGAGGACATATAGTGGGGAGAAGACATGGACACTACTGATAGGGTTTGGGTGGGCTACGTGCGAGGACAGAACTACTCCATGGCCAGGATCGGGCAATGGACTACTGAGATTTGGGGGCACTATTTGACTGAATTTCAATTTGTACAAACCTTTGTTAGGGGATGTTTTGAGTTGTGCTTTTCTAGGGCTGAGCATAACACATGTGTTTTATCCAGTGTTTTTCATATCGAACAAACCCCTGTACTACTCAAAATATGGAACCCTCTATTCGACCCTGAGAGGGAGAAATTGGGTGTAGGGCCACTGTGGGTCAGATTACCAGGTTTTCCCCTTCACTTCTAGTCTGAGGATATTTTCAAATGCCTTGGGAATGCCTTGGGAACCTATCATGAGTTCGACAATTCATACCTGTCCCCGGGAAACATGAATTTTGTAAGGATCCTGATCCATATAGACACAAGGGAGGGTTTGGAAGAGCACATTACTCTGCAATGGAAACATGACACTCGTCTACAGATCCTAGATTATGAGGGGGTTCCTTTCCAGTGCAGGAGGTGCCACAAGGTTGGGCATTTATACAAGGAATTCCCTTTGAACGGTACAACCAAAGTATTGAACCAAGGGAAGGTGATAACCACCAAAGTCACAGGAGCACCTGAACATCGACTCAACACCAATGCATAACAGACAAAGGCGGCCTTTGAGAATCTGAAGAAGCGCGACAATGCTCCCATTCGACCACCCTGTCCTCCTATGACCAGGGCCCGGGCGGCTGTAGCAACTGCACTCTCTTCGGTTATGTCTAATTCTACTCCTTTCTCTTTTAATTTCACTTCTTTGTCTTGTGCTTCTTCTTCTATCACAGTTTCCCATCATTTTTTTGTATCTACCTATTTGACTCGTGATTCCTTGGCCTACTCATTACAGCCATGCCCCCCTCTATCTCTTGAACCCCACCATACTTCCTAGAGGTGACCTTCTCTACACAATCCTCTCACTTAAAGCAAGGGTCTCGCTCTCACCCATACCAGCTCAGATCTCATTCTCCGTCAATGCCACTTGACTCTATTGGCATTGGTATCATATCCCCTCCCATCCCTCCCAAACCTCCCCGGGGCAGACCATCCTCCCTCTCTAAGGCCAAATAACAGGCGGGTAAGGAGGTCATAACAGGTCAATAATTAGCTATTGACCAGGTTCTTATATCACAGAACACCCCGGTATCCTCTCCCTCATGAAGTTGCTCTCCTACAATTGTCGAGGGTTACCTAGTCCTGAAAAAAACTAACATTTCGGAGGATTCTTAGCATCGAGGAGGTGGATGTCATTTTTGTTCAAAGACATTGGGATTAGCATAAGCCATCACTCACCTCCTTCAATCCATGCTTCCGGATGGAATTTTCATGCCCAAGATGTACACGGGAGATCAAGGGGCATTGTGATGAGTTACAAGTCCAGGACTATAAAATTATGTAACATTTGGGGGGGACCGAGCTATATTGGGGCGGATATATACTCATATGATTTAGGTACATACATAAGAATAATCAATGTTTATGGTCCTTGCCAAAATTGGGGACCCTTCTGGGAACAATTGTTGAGCTCTAGTCTCCTACAAGTGGATAATCTTATTTTAGGAGGAGATCTTAATTTCTCAATAGGATATTTTGATTCATGGGGCCATAATGCTCAGATCAATTTGCTATCAAACTTCTTTGAACATATCTTAGAGGGCCATGGACTTATTGATATACCATCTTCTAAACTACAACCCACCTGGAGGAACAGAAGGATGGGGGAGGTTAGGCTGGCCAGAAGACTAGATCGATTCCTCCTTAAGGAATGACTATTGGAAATGGGGTGTAACTATAAGTAGTGGTTTGGATCGGAAGTCTTACCAGACCACTCGCCCATATATATTAAAATTAGTGGAGGTGTGAACAAGCCTAAAGCGCAATATAAGTTCAATTCAACATGGTTAAAAGATGTTGACTACATTAACTTGTTACTGAATACTAGAAGTCCCATCCCCCTATTGCAGGAGGAAACATAGAAGAGGGATTTTCCCACAATATAAGCAATCTTAAGAGACTATCCAAAATATGGGCACACAATAAGAGACTAATGGATGATCAAAAGCACTGAAGCTAAGATAACTTCTATGGAAGATGAGCACGAAAGGGGATATATATCTCTTGAGCATAAGGAGAGGCTCACTACCTTGGTAGCACAAAGAGAAAAAATACTAAAAGAGAGAGAAGAATCATGGAGGTTGCAAAGCATAGCCATATGGTTACTTGAAGGAGATGATAACACAAAATTTTACCATAAGTTCGCCAATGGACGAAAAGCAATCAATACCATTTGGCATTTGAATAATGAACACGACATTAGAGTGAATTCCTTTTAGTATTTAGCCTCCCTTGGCACATCTCACTTCAAGCAGCTCTACAAAGCTCCCCACACCACATCACTAGCTAAAATCATCAAATTGGAGCAATTGTTTCCCCGGTTTTTTGATCAAGATGATGTTGTGGATCTAAATATGGTTGTTACATTGGGGGAGCTTGAAGCCACTCTGAAATGGTTCAAGAAAGATGAGAGCCTTGGACTAGATGGATGGATGGTCAAGTTCTATATTTCTTTTTTCGAAATCCTAGGAGAAGACCTTCTCAAGGTCATTGAAGATTGCAGAATCTCAAGGCATATGTACAAGGCTTTCAACTCCACTTTCATTGCACTTATCCCAAAATCTGGCAACCCTAGCTCATTCGATGACTTTCGTCCAATCTCCCTCTGTAATTGTATTTATAGTATCATAGCCAAAATCATAGCAAATCGCCACCATCCCATCCTTTCCTCCCACATTTCCTTTGAACAATTTTCTTTCCTTTAGGATCGACAGATACATGAAGTTGTAGGAACTACACAGGAGGTCTTACACTCCATTCAGACGAAGAAATTAAAAGGTATGATACTCAAAGTAGATCTATCCAAAGCTTTTGAACATTCTAGCTAGTTATATATCAAAATGCTTTTAACTCATCTCGATTTACCCATAGAGTTCATAAATTGGATTATGTGTCGCAAAACAAATATATCTTTCAGTGTCCTTATCAATGGATCATCATCCCTGTTTTTCCACTCAAAAAGGGGCCTCAGGCAAGGACACCCACTCTCCCCTCTATTATTTTTTCTCATTATGGAGGGCCTTAGTAAACTTATCTTAGAAGATCACAAGATGGGGAGATTACAGGGTATCGGGATTACAAACAATTTCACACTAACTCGTCTTCTCTTTGTTGATGATGTGTTTCTCTTCCTTAATGGAGGAATTGGGGACTTGACAAACCTGCAAAACATCAAGGCCATATTTAGAACAGCAACAGGAATGGAGATCAATAGCATAAATTCCACCATCATCACTTCAGGTTGCTTACCACATGAAATTTAGTATGCTCTCCACAAGGTTCCCATTCACTCTTTAAAATTTGGATGATGGTCTTAGATATCTCGGATACAGGCTAAAACCTCACTGTTACAAGATTGTTGACTAGATATGGCTAGTCTCCAAGCTTGAGAGAAGACTAAACATTTGGTGCCATAAATATCTCTCTAGAGCGGGACGACTAGTACTTATAAAAGTCTTTCTCGAAGCCACACCAGTATACTGGATATCCCTAGCATGGATTCCTAGGGGAACACTCACCAGAATACAAAATCTCTGTTGCAGATTCCTTTGGAAAGGCAATAGACAGGAAGAATATTTTCCTAGGCTAGATGGGAATTATGTGCCTTGCCAAAGAAATGGGGAGGGTGGGGAACTAAGAGACTAGACCATTTTTAAACTATTATGTTTGCTAAGTTGGGATGACAGTTGGTCACCTCAAGAAATTTATAGACAAGGGTGGCCTACTCGAAATACACTTTCCCCACAACATGATAGACTAGATCAGAGAACCCGACTAGAATAAGACTGGGATTTCCATCATCTAGAGAGCAGTAATAATCTCCATGACTCTCATCCGAGATGGGATCACCTGGAAAATACATTTTGGCTCATCAGTGTGCATTGGTTTGGATCCCTGGATTGGCAGTGACAACTCACACAGGCTTCCACAGGAATTAATACTTCTTCTCAACAATTCTAGTATCACATACATTAATCACATTGTGGGTCTAGAGAACACTACATTATTCCATTAGGCATGGAAGACTTCTCGTTGTCTACATCTCCCATAGATCTAACATCACCATTGGGTTGATTAAATCTCTGCTCTGACTGAATCACACGTCAGGATCATAGAGGGGGAAGACAAACTTATTTGGGCTCAAGAAAAACATGGAAAATACTCACCTAAGGAAGGATATCTATGTATTTATGTGGACCATCGGCCACCGATTCCTGAGCATTGGTGGAGCTAGTTGTGGAAACTAAAGTCGCCCTCCATAACACGATTGTTCATGTGGACAGTGCTCAGGAACAAGGCCCCCACGAGGGACTATCTTAATAAGCGAGCTTTTCACGGACCATCTTGGTGTTGTTTGTGTAAGAATAACTTTGAATCCATAGACCATTTATTCCTGTTATGTCCGATCATTGTGGATCTGTGGAATTCAACTCTTCATGCCATAAACATCCATAATTGATGGTAGGGCACATATGTAAAGAACGCATGGCTATCCTGGTGGACATCGGTTGTTCCAAACAAAGCTAGAAATCTACCCCTCCTATTTTGCTGGGCTATCTGGATAGCTTGAAACCGTTATATTTTCCATAACATCATCCCCATCTGGCACTCTATCTCTGCTCTCATATTGGCCACCTATAATATCATCCCTAATGATGATGCTTCTCCTCCCTCTAGAAATATAGTTCTTGAGGCCATCAACAAAGACTACCCTTGGGCTTATTTCGACGAGTCTACCCAGGATGGAGGGTGTGGGGGGGTGCTATTCTATATCTCTCTAACACACATTTGTTTAAAATTCAAATGGGTTTGGGAAGGGGCACAAACAACTATTATGAGCTTATTACCCTCAAACATCTCCTACATTTTGCCATGGAAAAACAATGCAGGAATATTCAAATTTTTGGGGACTCCAAGAATGTTATCAACTAGATTAACAATACATCTATTTGTCATGCTTATTCTTTGAGACCCATTCTAGAAGAGGCACATAGATTCATTGCATATTTTGATCACTTTGTTTGTCGTCATATATACAGGAAACACAACCATATTTCTGATCAACTATCCAAGGAAGCTATGAACTGGCCTCGTGGTACATGGATGATACAAGAGCAAAGGGACGGTGATCACTATCAATTCTTCCATCGCCAATACATGGACTACAGAGCATAACTAGGCCTGGAGGGGCCTATTTTTTACATGCTTATATTTTTGTTGCATAATTTATCAGTACATACATATATCTCGATTATCTTAGATGTATATATTGGTAGATAAAAAATTGTACTCCCTGCGTGGAGTTTTTTTGAAGATTTAAATTTTTGAAAAATTGTACTCCCTGCGCAGTATTATACCTTATATATATATATATATATATGGGCCGAATTGCCTCACTATATAAACATATACGACCACACATCTTACAATATGTAATTTTCTTCTTATCGATAAAAATTATGATTTTTTGTTAAAAAAAAAACTAAAAAGAAACAAATAAATATTAAAAAAATTAAACAACTAGAAAAAAATAAATAAATAATAATAAATTTACAAAATATAAAATCTCACATTATAGAGATCGAACCACTTTTTCTATATCTTTATATTTAAAAGAGAACTCGATACCGTGAGCTTTTGGCACTCCTTTATTTTTGACTAATAAATTGTTGTGATTTTGATTTTCAACTGGTACTTTTTTGTTTTCTTCTTAAGAAAACTGAGCTTTTGTACCTCGTCTAGGTTTTCTCTACTAAAAACCAAAATCAAAATTCAAACTCATTGATATAATTTAATATTTTAAATGAAATGAATTTATTTTTATTAAATATATAATATATATAATTTTAAAATAAAATAAAGTTAATTTTAATTGAGATGTATTTTATTTTTTAGTTTTAAAAACCAAAAAAAATTGTTTATTTTTAGATGTAATATTTGGGGGATGTTAGAAGGTTATAATAGGTTAAATTTATAATAATATAGTTAAATAATTTAATTAATGATAATTAATAGGTAGAGGGTAGGATTTTCATTTCTATAAAATATTTTTAGTAGTGTATACAAAAATCAAAATTTGAGATTCATTTCTAAAGTCGTTATGTCATTTTTTCCTTTTTAATTAAATTCATTAATTAAAAAATTGTCATATAAACAAGTGTCCTATGAAATGAATTTTACAAATTAAAAATCTTCATGATAAAATGAGGATGTATTTACATCATTAAACATCTTGTTACTTTTTTAAAAATCTATATATGTTTTATTTTACTTCTTTTTAGTAATAAGAATAAAATGATAATAATAAAGTTATAACTTAGTTAATTTTTATGATTTTTTAAATTTTAATAATGCTAGATGTATGATGCAATGTGTGTTTTACTTATTATAGATTGATACCAATTTACCAGCCATTTAATTTATATGGTTTCCCTAGTTATATCTATATTTACTTTCTATATATTTAAATAATATAAATTGGTTTTAAAAAAAATACATGATTATTTTATTATTTAAATCTAAATTTGTTCACTTTGACCATTGCAATATTATTTGGGGATGTTAGATGGTTATATATATATATGAGAAAATTTTATATCTATCTCCTAATTATAATGAGAAATTTGAATTTATTTGCAAGTCTCACTTAGATTGTAGCAAATACGTCCAGTGATACATAACTATATCTTCGAAAAAAATCATGAGCCCTCTTATCTAGAGAAACTACAATTTTTTAGAGGGGGCACCTCAAAATGGACAAAAAAACCAATTTTGGTAGGTATATACCTTATAAAACCAACCCACCAAAAAATGAATTTACATGTCATACTATAATTGATTCATAATGCAATCCTTCATAAGTGTGCAATCCGTTTAGCTCGAGGAATAGGAAAGGGCCTAATTCAGTCATTGATTTTAAATCTCCCAATCTTAATTCACTCTTGATTACCACATAAGTTCGCATGTTTATTGAGATCACATAGAACATGGAAATATGCTATTGAAGAGAATTCTTTCATTTCTTTCTCAATTCTTTTCATAAGACCTTCTAATGTTTATTGCCTCTAATAGTAGCCCTTCACCAAATGTTGAACAAAGTCTCCCAAAACAATGAGAGAATATACATGATTTTCTTTGGCGAATTGAATTCCCTAGTATAGAGCATAATTTTCAGCTTAGTTGTTTGTCACGTATCCTAAACCTTACAAATACTTTGTAACTTTAACTTCTTTAGAGCCATAAAGCGTCCCTTCCCCTTCTTCACGTTATCCTCTCATCATGTTATTGATTAATAATATCAATATATAATTATTGTAATTTTTAATAATAAACCTAACATGTAACTATATGTTTAATCAATTATAAGCATATATCAATATATAATTATTGTAATTTTTAATAATAAACCTAACATGTAACTATATGTTTAATCAATTATAAATGCTTAACGAACAACTATTTAAGTCAGAAATTTATACATTAATATTTAAAATTGAATAAAAGAATTAAATATAATTATAAATTTATACTAAATGTTAATTAATATCATTTTTTTAAATAATGAAAAAGTTCATCATTTTTTCAAATAATGAAAAAGTTTATGGAGCAATGTTAATTTCTCGTTTTATTTTTTTAATGGGTTAAAAAAATAATTTATTACATAATTAAAATAAAAGATCATATATATTTAATATGTATTAGATCTTAGGGTAGTTAAATTGGCAATGGTTATAATATGAAGTTTTTGTGAAGTATATTGTTTTAGGTTCAAATTTTATTGACTTGCTACGTGAGTTGTCTCTTGAAACGCACATAGGAAGTAGTAGTGGTTGAAATCGACCCATGTCATTGAGTACTAGCGTGGCCCAAATGTTCATTCCTATATATATAGAACTCAACCACTTAACTATTAATAATGAATATTAATATTCATTATTAATAGTTAAGTGGTTGAGTTATATATATATATTCTCTTGGGACGCACATGGGTAGTTGCAGTGGTCGACATCGACTCCATGTCATTGAGTACGTCATTGAGTACAAGCCTAGCCTGAATGTTTATATATATATATATATATATTATTGTTAATATTCATTATTAATAGTTAAGTGGTTGAGTTGAGGGTGATTCGATCAATAAGGGGGTCTCATTCAACAATTTGGTGTTTAGCTTGGTTATGATCTTAAAATTATATTTTTTTTTCCAATTTGAGTGGGAATAATGGTCAAGAACATAGATTTTCTTTTAAAATATCAAAAGTTCAAATCCAAGAGACTTGAATATATACACGTCTACAAATTTTGCATATGTATCTTAAGTAAGAAGAAGCACGATTATGATTAGTTATATTATGTATAAGAAGAACTTAAACAATAAGGAATCCTAGAGGTTTCTTAAAATTTCTTATAACTCTAGCCAAAACCCCCACCTTTGGCTCAAGTAGGGATGGAAAAAGGATGCCCAAAAATGGCTAGACGAATGGGGGATAAATAAGGAAAGTATTTTGCAAAATGAGGATAATATTAAAACTATTATTACATCCAATGGTAGGTGGTGAACCATGAAAAAATTGGGGACTATCACGGATAGTAGTTGCTAGCCAAAGTGGCAAATTAATGATCCACACACTTAGTAGCTAGCTCAAAGCATAGTACATGCACGTGGTTTTATAGTTTTCCTCATTTTAAAATTTGTTCATAGGGAAAGTTCAATGACCTCCTCTATATGAATCATAATTGCACAAATCATAGTGGTGGTGGCCTAACACTCATAGTGAAGGAGGTGAAGAATTTCTAGGAAGATGGAAATTTAGTGAAGGTTTTGATAAGAGAGCATACATTAGTTTGGTATTATTCCTCTTCTCTTATTAGGTATCCATGGATTTTTTGGATTCTAGTTTATTTAGGTGCTAAGAAAGTGGTCTTTATCTTGAATTGTTATAACGTTTGAGTCCTTAAGTGTCTTTGTTCACACCTCTGGTCCTTCTGTGTTGTGTTACTCTCTTAGTATATATCACTTGTTAAAATATTTGAAAAGTATAAGGTTTGAACATCTTACTCACATTTTTTTACTCCCAATTATTACAGGAAATTATATTTGGTCATATGGAAAACTAATTAAATATGCATAGCATATTTAATTAGTTTTTATTATCTTTGGTCATATGGAAAGCTAATTAAATGGTTATATGGAAAATTAATTAAATATGCATAGAATATTTTTTCTTTTTATTATATTTGGTCATATGGAAAGGTAATTAAATATGCATAGCATTTTTATTTTCTTTTTATTATAGCGGACATTGCTTCTAAATTTAAAGAATGTTTTATTTTTATTTTACGATGGACGGACATACTTACACTTACACATCGCCTTCACAATGGACTATAGAATGAGCCTCTAGGCTAAACCACCTCTAACATGGGTATTTTCCTAGATTCTTAAAATTTCTCCTTACACATTGCCTTCACAATAGACTATAGAATGAGCCTCTAGGCTCAACCACCTCTAATACAGTATTTTCCTAGATTCTTAAAATTTCTCTTTTTTCTCCTTTTCAAAACCATAAATTTTTTATTTTCTTGTTTTTTTTTCCTTGTCTCCTTAAACATAATTACTTCAATTATTTTCCATAATAGTTAGAGGTTAATCTCTCTTATTAACCTCTAACATATTTGTGAGAAAATTAATTATTATTTTTTTTTGTAAATTATGCTAATTCTATTATGGTACAAAAAATTCAAAAACTTACAACGAGGCGAACCTCGGATAGCACCATCCTACAGAGATGGATTTTGCAGCAATGATGACCATATCCAGCCAGGCATTTGTCCTTCCCCGGGATTGGGAGACTTGCTTGATGTTACAAAACTCTGACAGTGAGGATAAAAGACCTGAAACCCAAACATTTTCCGACATACAGACTCTTAACCATAACCTGGAACCCCAAGACTAACTCAAAAAACATATTCCTGGACTCTAGATTCCGCCATTGACACCACATATATAAGCATAGCATAAGGATTGTGGTTGTGCTGCTGTGGACAGCGCACCAACCTTACATATCGATAGAGCACTGAAAAAGACGCATGTCATTACCCAACAGAGAAACAAAAGACATTGCCATACCCGTCGTCCAATAACCCAGAGAACCGGTTCAGTCGTCCACAGAGGTAGATGGCACCTCTTCCACCACTCTGCAAGCATATGGGTCCGGCTCGCTTGAATCAGTGTGAGGCGCATCGTCTTCTGCAGGTGCGCTTGGACCGGCCACGGCTCCCGCTGATGCCTCTGCCGCGTGGTGTTGCCCCTGCTTTGGAGCTGGAGGAAGAATTGCAGGACCGACCCTTTGTGCAGGTGACAAGGTTGGCTGTTCCAGAACTGGAGCCGGAGGCCTGTGTTCCTCTGCCGCTGGCCCATGAACCTCATGCTCACATTTTTCAATTTTAACAGACACATAGTATGTGTCAGAATCCAGAAGGCAGGGAAAGCTGAAGCGGGAGGAGGGATGGAAGCTGTGATTGCATGTCAGGGCTTGAGCTTGCCCTGGTCTTCTTCCGCGTCGGCGACGAGCACTGTTTGCGTCGTCCGACAGCGAGTCAGAGGAACGAGGGATGGAGGCACAACCTCTTGCCCCTCCCCGAGACCCGCCACGGCGGCAACTTGCGCGAAGCCTTTCCTTAGGCATTGCAGACCGGGGTGGACACAAAGGAGGCTGGAGTGATGCAGAATAGACTGGGAATTATGCAGCGGAGGCGCAGAGGCACGGAAAGGCCAGAGGGCAACAGAGGCACAAGAAATTGCAGGAGGGGATTGCTACGGCAGAACTGAGCAAACCAACGCGCAGACCAGGGGATGACTGAAGGCCCAGGCAAGAAAGCAGGACGAGGCTTTATAGCAGGCCACCAGCAGCTGCAATTAAGCACAGAGAGAAGGGAGGGAAATGCCGGGAGCCGGCTTGTTTCATCGCCGCTCCTGTCTCTCGGAACCTGCCACAACACAGAACTTCCAGACCAGATGTAAACCCAAACAATCCACAAGCAATACATTACCTCGCCGTAGCCTCTATCATTATAAGGAGAAGACCTGCGGCGTGCCATGTGCGAACCAGAGCTCTTCATTAGTTTCCCGGAGGGCGGAAATGCAGACCTCGCGCGAGGAGGGGAGGACGTATCAGCTCGAATGCCGCGGAGGAAGTGTCTGGAGGGAGTATTAATGCCAAGAGTTAATTGCCGGTGACAGGTGGTGGGCCTGGGCTACCACTTACCCAGTGGACAGCTCGCCCCCGAACTGTTATACCATGCTTGCACCCGCATCCGGGGAGAAAATTAATTATTTTAACCTAAATTCTCATTAATTAATTTTCTTTGGGTTAGAAAATAAACACTAATTCAACATATATTTTCTCATTTCCTTGAAATAAATTAAAAAACATAAAATACATAAGAGATAAATCTTTTCGGGGATATCACATAGAGGCATTTGATACGACTTGGGTCGATGCTCCATCTAGTTAAACGTTTTCTCTTTTAATTTTTTCTTTCTATATTACAATTAAAAAGGTTGTTATGCAAAGAAATGATCACGCTCAATCTCGTAGTAAATTTCCCAATTTATTAGATTTTTTTTTATTATAGGACTATTTGATATTTATATGTATCATTCATGGTTTGGTTTCGTAGTGGTATGTCAATATTCATAAAAGATATTTTTTATTTTAATTAATTTAAATCTTTGTTATGTGTATGAATGTGAGTAAAAAGGAAATTAAGATTTTATAAGAGGATAGATCAATATTAATCTTAAAAAAGAATTTGCTAAAAACAAATGCTCATTAGTTTCATAGTGAGATTGGACATTGGTCAATTCCCAAAACATCATGGGATGAAAGATTTAATATATCATAATTGAATATAAAAAGTAGTTTATTTTATATTGTCCAATTTATACCAACAATGATTTTATTTTTAAAATATTTGTCATACTATCAACCTTCATGAATTTTTAAGTACGCAAAATTATGGTGATCCTAGAACATTTATCTTAATGTTTTTCGAGTATAGAAATAAAATAGTAAAAACTTTCAAATAGTCTCTTACCTTTTTAAGGTCTAATATATCATATTGGTTTTAGTGGAAGTTATTAATCATCGCCATTAAAATCATTTTAAATTAAAATAAATAATTTATTATATAATGTGAAAACTTATAATAACATTTTATTTTGTTAAGTTAATCAACATGTTTGTACGTGTTTTGATGAATATATTAAAAATCCATTCAATATTAAAATGATCAAACATGTGTTTATGATCAATATATTAAAATCCATTCATAACTAAAATGATTTACAATAAAATATATTAAAGTCAAATCAATTTCAAATTAAGTTAAATTAATTTAAATTTAAATAATGTTTTTTCATTTAGGAAAAAATGTTTGGGCCTAGAGTACTTTCTAAAATTGTTTTGTTTGGCTAAGAGCTAGTTTTTCTTGGATGCAAGGAAACAAGTTAACAGCCTAAGTCCCAGAGGCATTTTGCAGAAGTGAAATTTTTCTCTTTTTCCCTCTTACAGACCACTAACGGCTAATTCTAAGTGGTGTGGTTTTATTTGAATAACAATATTAAATCAGCTTGCATTCATGAATACCAACCAATAATAATTATCTTGCATGTTATTTTAACCATTAATTTATGATAAATTTTCTCCACAATTAGTATTATATACATGAAGATGGAAAGATTGAGTAGTTGGCAATGTGTTCATTCTTACATGCAACTGGCCTCAGTAATTTTAATTTAAGAAGACTCTTCTCGCATAATGATTATAGAGGAGATCTTGTATTATAAGACAAGTATTTTGGCGTAAATCACATGATAGAGCATTTGTCGACGTGTTTCGAACCAACTAGTGTGGTTCATCGTCAAGACAATTTGGTTCGAAACGCGTCAACAAATGCTCTATCATGTGATTTATGCCAAAATACTTCTCATAATACTTGATATAGATCACAGAAGCCTAAATTAAACAAGAGAAAGATTTTTTTGGCATCAAAGTCTTTTTCCTTACTGTATTATGTTTTTGGGTTAGGGTAGAGCGGCTAATCCTGGCATAAAATTCTCGATAGTATTGGCTAAATATATCATATTGCATGCCCTTTTGATACGCGATGGACATTAAGTCTCTTTCCGTGTCACCATAGTCTTATCAAATACATTTTAAACATATAGTATGATTTTTCCTTTTATCAAATATATTTCAAACATGTAGTATCTTATTTCTTTTAATTTATTATACAACAATAACATTTAATTTAACTTTAGTATATTGTTTTATGTATATTATTATTATACATAATTTTATATATGAAATTAAGTTTAAGATAGATAGACTATTTTAGTTCATGAATTTAGTTAATTGAGGAAATATCTCAATTAGGCACTAATTTAAGAGTTAATTCCTAACCAAACAACTCGCATAAAGATTATAATAACCAATATATTTATGATGAAGAATATCAAATATTAAGCATAAAATAAGTAGAAGCTAATATCTCCAACACTCTCCCTTAATGAGTATTTATCTTGAGTTTTTGTCTAATTGAATCTTCATCAACATCTTTATCTATTTTAAAATCTCGCAGCTTGAACTCTCCATAATAACTATACATTTTGAGTTATTCTTTACTTAATATTATGTAGATGTAGTGGCTTTAGAGTATAAATTCATTGTTTGTAGTGATTGAACTACTACCCTTTCTATTGGTGTACTTGTATCCACTTAAATACATGGCCCTCGTTGTACTTCCATCTCCAATTTGTAATGTTATGAGTATTAAAGGCTTGTAAATCAATACAACCAAGAATGTATCATCCAAGAAATTATCTTAAGGAATAACTTTAAAAGTGATATTAGAGAGAATATCATCATCTAAATTTTGTGCTCAAGATAAATAGATTATATTAAATATATCAAAATTGGAAATTAAGTTTCACACATCATTTGGATGGTTTTTCAAGTGATTTGAAATACATTGTATTAAATTTTTTAACTATTTTTACCACAATTTCAAAAACACATTGCTTTACATTTAATCAATTAGCACCTCATTTTTAACTACATTATTTATACATTGAATCTCCAATGTACAAAGTTATCATATTTTTATTTCCTTTTGGATGCTTAAGAATGCATTCAACTCCTCCATCCTCGCTTGATTTGGATCCATTGAAAAATAAAATCCACAAATCTTAATTTGTGTCGAATTTAAACTATCTGAAACTAAATTTGTATAGCTAATGTTTGAATTTATACAATTGTTTAAAAAAACATGAGTGGTGTGAAGGATCTCAAATTGTTCACTTGAAGTTGCAAAGAGTGGTGATTCGATAATAAAATTTAGAAAAAATAAAAGAAAATAATAATGGTCAAATTTGGAATGTGAGAACAAGACAATATTATTAGTATTATTTAAGTTAGTGGTAGTATGTTTCATGTATCTTTCTCATTCTACTTTAATTTTATTTGAATGGCATTATATGGTAACCATAACCATGTTGAAAAATAATCATTAAGTTTTTCAGATCGGACCTTACTAAACAATAGACTATAAGATTGAGGAATGACTATAATTATAATATCTATGATTTAGTGAACCTTTGGATTAGAAGAAAGTTTAATAAACACACTTTTCAATTCCCCTAACACCTTGACATTTGAATGATTCAATTGTATGATTTGAGTGTTTCTATTATAAATTTCAAATGCAAGTTAAAAGGGTGGTGTGTTTGGCGAATTATTTTTAGAATTATTATTTCCTAGAGTATGGAGCAATTCTTTTGTTGTTGTTGTGTTAATTTAGATAATCCATAGAATGAAATATTCACCCTAGTCTTCTTCATGTCTTCAACTAGATCATATTCTAATATATCAAAAAATATCTAGACTTAACTACACTTGAACTTGATTTATTTCTAGCAAATGTTTTCATCACACAATAGGAAGTTGAAGGAGATCCTACATTTGATAGGGTGTATTTATTTGTCATTTGGGCAACACAAATTTCTTCTACCTCGCCCTCACCATCATCAATTATGCACCTGAAAATGTCTCAAATAATGTTAATTGATGTTTTAGGAATCTCTTTGTCCTCTTGTTCCTAGTTATAACATGACTTGCTTCTTCCTTGAATCCATTTCAGCAAAAAATTTAAACATGTTTACAAATTCTAGGAAAGTTCTTTCTAAATGATTATCGTTATGGGATTTGTAGAAATTCTCTTGAGAAAATTCCTCACAGGGATTTTCCTCAATAGAAGGTGTTTGGGTTGAAGGTGATGGAGTATTCCTTATAAAAGGAGATCTCCAAGGTATCCTATAAGAAGTACCATCTCCTGAGATCTTTTTAAGATTGAATATATCATTAGAAATATTTTAAATAATTATGTGTATACTATTCATATCTATCGTGTATTTTTTTATCGTTAGATTTAGATGTTGTGATAGTTTTATTTATATTAGGAAAAGACCTTTTGTCATCTATTATAGATTTACCAGCAATGCTAAGCATTTCCTTTTCTATTCTTAAGTCTCAAAAGTATCAGATAAATTAGTTTTTAATTGCTCTTTTTAAAGGTATTGCAATAGATTATGGAATAGAAATATAAAAAATTATAAATGTACATTGATTGTTGGCCTTGAGTCTTTAAATATTTTACTTAATCAAGTCACTGAATCTCTAACTGAAATCCATGATCTTTTCCTTGGGATTCATTTTGATTCTAAAGAATTGGTGTAGTAGGTGTCTTATCTTTGCCAAAAAAAAAATAAGAAAAGAAATTTTTCATTCATTCCAATTAGTATTTGAGCCTTGGGGAAGTGCAAAGTACCATGTGGAGGTTTTTCTTTCATATGTAAGTGGGAAAAGTCTACACACAAAATATTCATATTGAATACCCATCAAATTGATAGCTAACATGAACTTACATGATCTTCTATATTATTTGATACTTGGATCATATTTGGGAAGAAAATTCTTAGAATAATTTGGTAAATCATGCAATGGTCTTACTAAACTCATTTATATGTGTAACCCATGGTCTCTTTGGCTGATTAGCCATGTTTCTTGGACTAGGTGGTGGTGAAACTCTAGGAGTGTGATGTGCACTTCCTTATGGTGGTTTTTCGGGAAAAACTTGTGGAGAATCTAATGGACTTTTAGGTGGAGATGGTGGTTTGCCTGCACTACCAAATAATTCTAGAATTAATTCACTTGAATCACCTTTACCTTTCAAAGTTTTAGATAAATGAGAACATAATTCAACTTTTGAAAACTCACAAGACTCATTTGATTTTTCTTTTCTCAAAACCCGACCCTTTTGTGGAATAGTGAATTCAACAGGAGATCGAACATGTTATTTATTGTGCACTCTTAACTTTTAATAGTTGTGATTTATCTAATGCGGGATTGAAGAACCACAATTTTGAAGTTGCAATTGTATTAATAATTTTAGGTTGGGAAGTCACAACAAGATTACTCTATGATTCAAGTTCTTGTGGTTATCCAAATATAGAGAGGGTCCCATTATGACTAATCTAGAAGGTTGTGAACATTGTGGGATTTCGTCAAATGCTTTAGTTATAGGAATAGTTTTTGGTGGTGTATGGGATGGTTTTGATGGATTAGATATACATGAAGTATTCCATACCATTCAAAATCATTTTGTTGGGTCCCTATAATACCAGTGATTACCCCATTACTATGGTAGTTGTACCCCTTATTAATATTGTTGTGCCCCTATTGCCCCCGTATTGTTATTACTATGCCCCATAGAATCCCTCTATTGTTATTTTTGTGGCTTTATATTTATTAATAGGTCGACTGGGTTATATTGTGTACTCCTTAGAACTCCTTATATATAAAGACGGTTTTTCAGTTATATCATCCACAATTGTTCATTATTAATTACAAGCGAGGTTGCCCCTCGAAGAGCTGAATTCTAATGCGTTGATCTATCTTTCCTTATCTTTCTTGACTTTTTCATAACATTTGGTATCAGAGCTTTGGATTCTAGGGTTTCGCTGCTCCAAACAGGTCATTGTGGCATTTTCACTATAAATTTTTTTTCTGTGATGTTTCAGAAGTCGAAAAAAAAACCCATTTGAGAAGACATCACGCTGAATCTCGGGTCCGAATTTTAGAGCTTTTTGCGCTATATTTTCAGATATATGATCTGAGGAAGTTGATCCTTTTACAAGTTCCCATGACCTGAAATTTAATATACTTCAAAGATTTTGACAATTGAGTACGTGTTCACTTCAAAATCTTGCGATTTAAAAATTAAGGAATGCCTAACAAATTTCAACTTTGAATTGACCCAAAAAAACGGCGTCCAGCTCTCCCAAATTTCACTATTGAACATGCTTCCATAAATAAAACAAGAAAAACGTGGTTTCCCATGTTTGAAATGATCGTGCTTCCCAATTTTCAATGTTAAGCATTATATTCATAGGTTTCGGTATGGTAATTTAATTTATTCTTAGCCTTTTGTTTCAAATAATG
>APFE031117925.1:10748-34801 GCA_000404065.3 Pinus taeda
TTTTAATATAATATCAATTTTCATTAAACAATTTTATTTTAATCTCCAGTCTCAAATGGCACAAAAATCCCAAGATGAAGCTTCGGAAGTTTTCCAAACCACATTATAATCAAATCAACCACAACTTTATATTCAATGTGAGTGGATCTTTTATGTGAAAAAATACAAAAATGGTTTCAAGACCCTAGTGGTGTTAATTCCAATTCAGGATCAGAATTGGGATTGGATTGATATTGTAACACTACTGTAATTATGTTACTGTATTTTTTGCTGAAAAAAATGCATAGTATTCTAAATAAGTTTGGATTATTGATTACATGCAATTAGGAATGACATCGAACGAATCACTAAGACTGTACATGCCAGTGTCGTTGCTGCCAAGACATGCATTCAAGAACGTGAAGGTGCGCAATATGCATTTTCGGAAGGGCATGCCTGTGTGGATTCTGGTACTCGCCATTCGTCACAACAATGAACTATGGGGGAGAAGATTCCAACGATTTCAATCCAAAACGGCGTGAAAGCATAAGATGGGATTCCCACCATTCTCCTCTAGACACTATGTGAACTACATAACCCCTCTAAGCGTCATGTGGATCAACCAGAAGTTCAACCATCATGTTCTTGAACTGATTCACACGTCTGGCTACTAGCGCATTTTGCTGCAATTGTAAGATGACGGGACATGACGGGACACTGTGGAGTGGAGATGATCCCCTGTAACCTGTGGAACCGTGTCCCTCCATTTTCTTCACAAGCTCAGCAAGTTACTATGGGCGGCAAGTAATGGATGCTTGTTTCTTGAATTTTGCATCCTTGATGACCATGAGCTCATTAGGAGTTGCATATTATGGACAGAAAACCTTAACAAGTCTTGCATCGAGCGCACAACCCAAGAGCAAAATTTATGAAGACGAAGTATGGTCAGCGCGGTGCGGTAACATGCCTTGAAAAATCGAACGGTGGAAAATGTTACAGATGTTTTTTGGAATCAACAGTGGGAAACAAAAAGGTAGATGATGGTCGGAGGTGAACCAATTCAAAAGGAAACACCTTTGGTGTAATTAAAGCATGGCTTAGAGAAAGACCAGTCCCTTTTATATTTGGGACTCGTTGCAAATGTTTATGTATAATTAAGGCATGGCTTAGAGAGATTAAGCGCGCAATTGTTTGGTGGTTAAAATTAAGGTGGAACTAAAAAAAGAAGCAGAAGGGAAATACGATTACGTTATTTCAAATGAACAAAATTGTATACATCTGGTGGGATTCAACTAACATCTAAGGGATTAGGAAAAATGAAGATCAAACTATTTAGAGGAGATGAAATCTGTACGATTAGAACTACGTGTGCATTCCCCATGTGGGCGTGTATCATAAATAAAAATAAGATGAGGAAACATGTAAGAAGAAAATCCTTGGAAGTCTAAAAATTCTCATGAGCAATGTTATAAGGTGCAATTATCCCCTTGTCACCATGCAAGATTAAGTATCGAAAGAAGAACCTACTTACATGTTAACCTAGATTTTGGTTCATTGTGATTGTCTTAAACAACAAAATCAATTGTGTATATAATTGAAAAATAAATAAAAATAATTGTTCATGTTAATTACATATTTTTATAATTGATAATTAACTAGTTTAGATCCATCTTAATTTTGGAACTACCAAGCCTTAAGAAAGATCAATTTTCTTTTCATTTTAAAAGATGTTTGCATCTCAAGAAATTAATTTTGATCCCTCGAGGCTCTCGGTAGATCCAGAGTTAAGATGGATCTAGTGGTTTAATTATTAATTATAGTTTTATAATTAAATGTAATATTAATTTTTATGTTCTTTATTTTTTTTTTACAAAGCCAAAATGTTAAAGATTACAACATCTCTACCATACTCGGATCAAATGTTTACATAGGAGTTTACTTATGAGCCTCAAATATAAAGAAACTTTTTAATAAAAAATTATTTGGGTGAAAGGAAATGTTAGGATATTCCGACACATAGGAAATAATTAAGTACAACTTGGTCTAGCTTATAGTTAGGTAAAGTGTTTTTCTTTATTATGTACTTTTTGTAACATACAATCCGACGGTCACGATATGTTCTAGACATGAAGTGATCTGACGGCTCATTCTCTCCTCGGTATTACTGACACTTGATTGGTCCATTATCTCTATTTAAAGAGCATGAAGGGTCATTTGATAGGCGAGATAGTTCATGAAAGAAGCTTATGTAAAAAAAAAAAACAAACAAACAAACAAAAAAAACAAAAACAAAAAAACAAAAATAAATAAATAAATAAATAAAAATAAAATTCCATTAATAAATTGTCTGAAGTGACCGCGTTGGCACAGTTGTGGATTTCTTCCCTCTTTGAGGTTTTTAACCACATCAAGAATATTGGTGTACTAATCTATGATCTGTTTGTGAGCAGTGTCCTTTAGTGTTCAATGTAAGGAACTTACCATGGACATTCCTACATGTTATCAAAACTATTCAAGGGCCGCATCCATTGGTGATCCAAATTCGAAGTCGGTATAATTGCATCTGACTATCGTTTCCTAGATCTACTGTTTTTGACCTCTTTTGGGCCGAGAGGACTGCTCTATTGTGTTAAGAGCATCTGTTCTAGTGAGGAACCCCTTCCATTTCAAGCGAAAAAGATTTTGGTAGCCCTAGCTACGTCATTTTTAAGATCTAAAGGTATACAGTCTTTATTTGCAGTTTTAGTTATTTATCTCTATGTTTATTTCAGTTTATTTATATCTCTGTTTTTTATTACCGGATCTATACCTTTCATTTTTGCATATGCTCTTTGCCCCACGACTTTTTGCGATCTCGTCAAACCAGAAAAAGAAAGAATGGATTTTTCTCATAAGTATGTTATTTTCTGTTGCACCTTAGTGTGATCTCGAAAAACCATAAACATTGAGAAAAATATATAGTTTTAGGCCAAATATAGCTTTAAGACGTAAGGCTTGGATTATTTTTGCATATTCATTTTGGTTTGTGTGGTTTTTTTTTTTGTAGGCAAAAAGGGGTTTTTTCAAGCAAGCATGCACTCCAAAGCTTCAGTGAGCAAAAAAAAAAACCCTTCATCTTTTTCAAAGATTACTAATTTTTTAAACTAACTCACTTGGTCCAAAATTACTTTATGAGAATAGAGGTTTTGGATTCAAGTCTTTCTTTTTGTTGAGTTACTTTTTCGACAAGCACATGTAATTTATGTTTTAAAGTTACTTTATGTAAAAGTGTTCTCACCCATTATAAAAAGTGAGTCACTTATAATTCTAAAGTCACTTTATCTTTTATTTAAGTTACAATTTAGTGGATAGTTCAAAAGGTACCATTGTAAAAGTGACTTCTACTTATTTATAAAAGTGAGTCACATAAAATATTTTTTTTAAAAGTGAGCTAATTAGATTAAGTTTGGAAGGGGAGGGGGAAGGAGGGTGTAAATATAACATTATCATTTGCGTAATTCGTCGGCATATTCAACAATTTTTCTTCAATAAGTCATAACTGCTTCATCCGAAAGCCGTTTGTTTTAATCGACCTAATTTTTCGAGATATTTCCATTGGAACACTTAGTTTCAGCATCTACAACTTTAGTTTCTTTTAAAATGGAAAGTCCATGCCCAGTTAATCTTGACAGCACCAACTACTTCCAATGTTATCCTACATTGTGGATTTACTTAAAAGTAGGTCTTTATAGAATAGCCTTGGGCCAAGAGTCTAAACTTGAAGATGAATATAAGCAAGCCAAATGGGAAAATAAGCAATATCATGCATGTGGGTTGATATGGATGTCTATTTCTCTAGACCTTAGATTTCATATCACAAAAAATTGATACCCCGATGAAGCAATGAAACGACTCAATAAATTTTTTGGAATTAAAAATGAAATTAGAGCCATCAACTCGAAAATGAGTTGCTTACATTGGACCCCAATAATTTTTCTTCCATTGAAGATTTTTTTGTCTAAGTTCAGGACCCTTAGACTTCTCTTGGAAGGTGTTAAGGTTAAGAAAGAAGATAGTAGCCTTACCTATTCCATTCTTACTAAGTTAGGACCAACCTACTACGTGTTTGTTTCCACCTTCCATTCTACTAGAGAAGCCTTTATTCTCAAGGACAAGACTACAAGTCCCCCTCTTTTGATGTTTTTTTTTTATTCTTTAATAAGAGAGCAAGAAAAAATCTTACAGCTTGGTATTATTAATATTGGAAACTCTTTTAAGAAAGCCTTAGCAACCCAACAATAATCAAGTTCAAAAAATCCTAAGAAGCAACATCTTAAAAAGAATGGTCCTAAACCAAACAAGAGTCCTAAGCCATTTCAGTCCCACAATGAAAAATCAACTCAACAAAATGACAAGACAACTAAAAACAAAGGGAAGAAGACTGACAGACAATGCAACTTTTGTAATCATCATGTCCACTTAGAATCCAAATGCTTTAAGAAGATGGAAGCCTTGGAAGCAGCAATGAAGAAACATAACATCCATTTGGAACACTCTTCAACTTCAACTTCAACTTCAACTTCATCTTCAGGAATAACACTTTCTGCATGTGGTTGTCAAACATCTCGATCTGGTTATGCACTAAATGTATCTTCTTCTTCTCATTCTCATGAGTGGCTCATTGATTATGAGCTTCTTATCACATGGCCAAAAACAAGGTCTTGTTTTCTTCTTTAAATGATTGTAACACCAAAAATATATATGTTGGTGATGATAGATCTCTTAGTGTTGTAGGCACTGGAACTATTCATCTAGACAATGGTCAATTTAATGATGTATTATGTGTTCTTACCTTATCCTGCAACCTTCTATCTATATATCATATAACTCATTCAGGTGAAGGTAGAACTGTTGAATTTTCAACTCATGATGTTGTAATTAAGGACCTAAGAGATCCTAGACAAATTTTAGCTACTTGCATTGTTGATGATTCTACAAGGTTGTATAAGTTTAGCAACTTTGGGTCATCAACTCTTCCCTAGGTATTTGTTGCTCATAATGATGAAGTGAGTAAACTTTGGCATGAGCGATTTGGTCACTTAAATTGTTGTCCCCTTCAAAATCTATGTAAAGAAAATATGGTGACAGGTCTTCCTATGGTATCTTGCACAAATGGTGTTTGTTCCGAATGTGTACTCGGAAAACATCATCGGGATAGTTTTGAAAAACATGCCTCTTGGCATACCTCAACCCCTTTACAGCTTGTGCATAGTGATTTATGTGGTCCACTTCCAGTTGTTTCATTCTCTGGCTACAAGTATTTCTTAACTTTCATTGATGATTTCTCTAGACGCACTTGGGTATACTTCTTAAAACTTAATAGTGAAGTTCTTAACATGTTCTTGGCCTTTAAGGCCTTTGTTGAGAAACAATTTGGACATCAAATTCTTAAGCTAATATCTGATAATGGCGAAGAATATGTTAACAACAAATTCATCAACTTTTGCACTAAGCATGGAATTCATTTGCAACATATTGTTCCATATACTCCACAGCAAAATGGTGTAGCTAAAATGAAGAATCACACCTTAAAGGAAATGGCTAATTGTATGCTTCAATCTAAAGGATTTAGTCTCAATTTTTGGGTAGAAGCAATTAACTGTGAAAATTACATAATAAATCACACTCCTACTAATGTTTTAAATAGTATCATTCTAGAAGAAGCATGGAGCTCAATTAAACCAGATGTAATTCACTTTCATGTTTTTGGAAGTGAAACATGGGTCCATATTCCAGATGAGAAACATAAAGCCTTAGAACCTAAGAGTGAAAAATGTATTTTTGTTGGATACTCTGAAGATGTCAAAGGATATAGACTTCTTCAACCTAAATCCAAAAATGTTATCATTAGAAGTGATGTAAAGTTTGCTGAAAATATATCGACCTAGTAGCCTAGTTTGATGGATGTGCCACCTCTCTCTATCCTTTCTACTTCTGAAAATGTTCCTTCTTTAGATGATGACATTGAGGATGGCATTCCTCCCCCACCTTCTCGGGATCCTCCTTCATCTCCTCAACTTTCAAAATGGGTCTACGCTACTCGGGATGCAACAAGTGCCCTTGCAGGTGATTCTACAAATCAATGTCGTACATGCTCTCAATTTGATAGAGCCTCTTCTTTACTGGCTCAAGCTTCATCAAATTATGATCTTGACACCTTGCAGAAGCTTCAGGCCATCTAGACTGGGACGCAACTATGAATGAAGAATATCATTCATTATTGGCAAATGATACATGGGATCTTGTTCCTCTTCCAAAGGGACGAAAACTTGTTAGATGCAAATGGGTTTACAGAACCAAGTTTGGACCAGATGGAAAAGTTGATAAACATAAAGCTCGTCTTGTTGCTAAGGGTTTTTCACAAGGCATTGACTATATTGAAACCTTCTCCCCTATTTCCAAAATGAACTCTATCCGCCTTGTTCTTTCCCTTGTTGTCTCTTTCAAATGGGAAGTCCATCAAATGGATGTTAAATTCACCTTCTTGCATGGGGACTTACATGAAGAAATCTATATGGAACAACCTCTTGGATTATACAAATGGACTCCAGCCTTGTATGTCGGCTTAAGAAACCCCTTTATGGTCTCAAGCAAGCCCCTCGGGCTTGGTATGCCAAAATGGATAGCTTTCTTTTAGATACTGTCTTTTCTAGGTGTCATTGTGACAATATTGTCTACACCAGGAAAGTGGGTAAATCTCTTATCATTCTTGTTCTTTATGTTGATGATCTTATCCTTACTAGTGTTGATCCCAACCTTATAAACCATGTGAAATCCAACCTTAAAAAGCAGTTTGAAATGACAAACTTAGGACACTTGTATTATTTTCTTGGTCTTCAAGTCTTGCAATCTAAAGAAGGTATTTCCCTTTCCCAGTCCAAGTACGCATGTGATCTTCTACGCCACTTTCACATGGAAGACTGTAAACCAGCCCCTTCTCCATTTCAGTCTAGACCCAAACTTTCAGTCACTTGTACTTCCCCTGAAGTTGATGCTACCTTATACCATCAACTTGTTAGAAAACTTTTGTATCTGACCCATACCCGTCTTGACATTTCCTTTGTTGTTGGTCTTGTTGCTTGATTTATGCAAAACCCACATGAAAGTCATTGGAAAGTAGCTAAAATAATACTTAATTATGTTCGAGGTACAGTTCAGTTTGGGATTCATTACAGTGCAAAAGCATCTCCTCTATTGGTTGGTTTCACTGATTCTGATTGGGCTAGTGACCCTGATGATTGGAAGTCTACTGCAAATTATGTCTTCACTCTTGGTTCTAGACCTATTACATGGGCTTGCAAGAAACAAAGTTCCATTTCCATTTCTTTAGCATAAGCAGAGTATCGTGGCACCATTGAAGTTAGTAAGGAAGCCTTGTGTCTTTGACAGATCCTGTCAGAGTTTGGTTTTCAGCAAAAACATCCAACTACACTTTGGTGTGATAATCAAAGTGTCATTCAACTATGCAAAGATCCAGTCCAACATTAGCGCAAAAAACACATTGAAATGCACATGCACTTCATCAGAAAGCTCATTCATGACCATGCTCTTGAAGTGCAATATTGTTCAACCAATGATCAAGCTACATGCATCTTTACAAAGGCTCTCACAGAGGTGAAGTTTATTAAACTTTGATTTATGGTTGGAGTTCAGGAAGTTGTCACTAAGGGCGGATATGCTCTAATTCCTCCTTCCTTTTCCTATTGTGTCATCTTTGTACATCCTTCAATCCTATCCCAAGTTGTTCCTAAGAGGGGATGTTAGAATATTCTGACACATAGGAAATAATTAAGTATAACTTGGTGTAATGTATAGTTAGGTAAAGTGTGTTTATTTAGTATGTATTTTTTGTAACTTATAATCCGACGGTCATGATATGTTATAAACATGAAGTGATCTGACGATTCATTCTCTCCTCGGTATTATCGACACTTGATCCGTGGCTTAATAGCCGATTGGTCCATTATCTCTATTTAAAGAGCGTGGAGGGTCATTTGTTAGGTGATCGTTTATGAGAGAAGCTTATGTAAAATTTCATTCTTTTACATTAATAAATTGCCTGAAGTGGTCGCTTTGGCTCAGGCCATGGAATGTTTCCCTCTTTAAGAGTTTTAACGACATCAAGAATTTTGGTGTACTGATCTGTGATCTGTTTGTGAGCGGTGTCCTTTGGTGTTATATCTAAGGAACTTACCCTGTAAATTCCTACAGGAAATCTTGGATAAAATGTAATAGTACAATATTTATTACTACCCACACCCAATAAAAAGTGGCCAGGGGTAGCGAAAACACTAATATTACATTTTACTCAATATTTCCCCTCACCCCTGCTAATTTTATAGTTGAATTTGTTTACTTTAATTTTTTTTTTTTTTTTTTTTTGGTAAACTTGGTAGGACTACATCTTCATTGTGTCCAACTTCTCATCCCGATAGGGGGGATAGAACAAGATTTGAACCCAAGGCTTCCGGTTCGGTGAGACTTCATTTCCACGAACATTGCCGATTGAGCTACCCTAAGCGGACTTGTTTACTTTCAAACTTCAAATATAAAGAAAAATTACAATAAGAAGTGGACTAGTTGAGAGGAATAATTGGATAAAATGTAATATTATAATATTATATTTTACCCAATATAACTTAGTAAAAAGTGGATGGAGGTCGAAAAAAATATTAGATAAAATGTAATTATTACATTTTTCTTAATATTTCCCCCACCTCTGAACATAACCAGACAAATGTCGAACCTGAGCATATCAATAAAAGTTTTTTTACCTTTAGAGGCTACATGGATTCAACTCTACCATTTTCTACAACTACTTATGTATCTAAATATAACATCAAACTAAGATGGATCTAGGCTATAAAATCGCCCCCTTAAATTCATGTTGTCTTGTGATGTGGAATTACAATTTTCTCCGAATTTAATTCAAGGGAAAATTAAATCAATATTTTCTTGTTGCCATTTTCAACACTCCCTCTCAACAAGAAAGGGATTATATGCTACCCCGATCCGACCTCTATGGAACTCAAATTTGCATCTTGAAAATTCCTTTGACAAAATATCGACATCATGTTCCTCTGTAGGAATGTCCTCGAACAACATGATTCTCCTCTGCACACAATATCAGAGATGGTGATATCATATGCTTGTATCGATCATGAAAAACTGGATTCTCAGAGAGTTTGATACAACTCTAGTTGTTATAGTAAATCAATATAGGATCCATCATATGACCAAATAACCCAACAAAAATCTTCCTCATTCCGATAGCTTCACAAGTTGCTAGACTAGCAACGATGTACTCTGCCTGTTGAAGTGAGTGCAACTAATCTCTGCTTCTTACTGTACCAAGACACTGTTGCTGGCCCAATCCTAAAGATGCCTCCTGATGTGCTCTTCTTGTCTGATGAACTACCCGCCCAATCTGCATCTATGAAGCCTTGCAACTTCACTCCCTTTGTCTACATGTACCAAAGACCATACTAAGTAGTGCCTCTGAGGTATCTCAACACATGTTTTACTGCCTTCCAATATAGTTTAGTTGGCTTAACCATTGCTTGGGTAAGTTGGTTAACTTTATAACACATGTCTGGTCATTTGTTCACCAAATACATACGTGAACCCATAAGCTGCCTGTAAATAGTAGCATCCACTACTTCACCTGAAGTAGCATCTTCCTTCCTCCAATTCCTTGCTAGAGGAGTCTCCATGGGTTTGTTTCTCTCCATGTGGAACTTCTTCAATATCTCGTTGGCATACTTGCCCTGAGAGAAACAATTCCCCATCTCCTAGTCATACTTCCATACCAAGGAAATAATGCATGAGCCCCAAGCCCTTCATCTCGAATTCTCTTACAAGATTTAACCAGCTTCTTATCACCTGTTAGAATTAAATCATTGACATATAATACTATAATCAATAATTTACCTTCAACCACAATATGGTAAAGGATTGCATCTACTTCACTTTTGGTGAAGCCCAACCTGGTGAAATAGTTGTCGATCCTGGCGTACCAAGCAAGGGGTGCTTATTTCAATCCATATAACGCTCGCTTGAGTCTACACACATGCGACTCTCTGTCAAAGGTCTCAAATCTTTCTGGTTGCTCAATGTAGACCTCTTCCTCAATCGCTCCATTAAGGAATGTTGTCTTCACATCCATCTCATGTATCTTCCATCCCAACTGTGTTGCAAGTGTTAGAATTTATTTGATGGAAGAGTACCTTGCTACTTGATCCAAGGTCTCCTCGTAATCAATTCCCTCCACCTGAGAGAACCCCATGGCCGAAAATATGGCCTTGTCTTTCTTGATGCTTCCATATGTTGCTTGCTTCACCTTGTAGATCCACTTCGAACTTACCACTAACGTGTTCTCTGGTCTTCAGACAGCTTCCCAAACACTGTTTATGAGCATGGAATCATATTCCTCTACCATGTAATCAACCCATACTAGCTTTTTCACTACTTCCTCGAATGAGGATGGTTCTGTCTCAACTAGCTCACTCAGCAGAGCCATGTACCCCGTGTATTGATACGGTGACCTCCTCTACCTACATTGTGATGTGGGTGCTCCCACATTCTCTCTAGCATCATGCAATAATTTGTCAGATTCCTTAGTGTCCTTCCTTCCATCTATAGATATCTCTGTATGAGTGGGTGCTTCCACTCTTTGCTCCTTTGCTTGTGGTTGCTACACATCATTATGAGGTTCTTCATTTGGAGCCAAAAGCTCCTCATCTACACGTAACCGAATCTCTCTCTCAAGGGAACATCTCATGGCCTTCTCTTCATCGAACTTCACATCTCTACGAACAAATGTCATCATGTGTGATGGTAGGCACACCCAATAGTTGTGAGATGTATCAGTATACCCCACAAATATGCCCAACTCAGATGTGAGCTCTAGTTTTTCCTTGTATCCTTGGTAACATGACAATAAAATGATGAAGGAAAGATCTTGATGTGTGACATATCTAGTTTCTTCCCTTAAAAATCTTCTTCTGGTGTACTCATCCCAAGAATCTGATGAGGGCTCATGCTCTGCACATATACAATTATGTTGCATGCTTTAGCCCACAAGTGTAATGACATGCCCTGATCATGTAACATCGCTTATGCAACTCCCACAATACTTTTGTTCTTCTTCTCAACTACCCCATTCTAATGTGGTTATGGGGTGCTATTAACTCCCATTGAATGCCTTCTTATTCATAAAAGTTCTTGAACTCATTCGACACATATTCACCATCGTTATCGATCCTAAGAGCCTTCACTTTCCTTCCAGTGTCTTTCTGAACAAGTACTTTAAATTCACAAAGTTTGGAGAATGCCTGGTCTTTCTTTCACATGAAGAAAATCCAACACTTACGTGAGAAATCATCTACAAATATAACATAATACACATGCTTGGTTGTGGAGGTTATCGAGAAAGGTCCACACACATCTGAGTGAATTCTTTCAAGGATTGCTTGCACTCTATTGTCCTTATCATGAAAGGTGGATTTGGTGTACTTCCCCAATGTACACCCTTTGCATGTATCTCACTACTTTAGTGCACCCTTGGGAAGTCCTGTAGAAATCTGTTTCGTGATCTTCAAAGCTCCATTGTGCAAATGGCCAAGTCTCCTATGCCATAATTCATCGATGTCTCATCTCTGCACCTTCTTTGCTTTCGTGCTCAAAGCAACACTATCTTCTACATCCAATTCGTGGAGGTTATTCACCAAAACCCTGATTTGCTTCACTTGTCCTGTGGCGATATGTCTAAGGAAAGCCTTTCCTTTGATAAACATCACATCTTAGCCACGATTTTCCAATATAGCAACTGAAACTAAATTCTTCTTCAGACCTAGAACATACATGACATCTTTTAATGTGAGATGAGAATCAGACTCCCTTTGAAAAAGCAACTGTATCGATACCAGTTGCACTATACCGTCCATCATCTCCCATATCGATGTGCATCTAAAGGTCCTTCTCCTCCAAGTCACTAAATTTTTTTTTGTTCCCCGTCATATGGAATGAGGCTCCATTATCTAGATATTACACACTACCCATCATTGATGTCACCATGCATGCAATGAGTGTGAAATCCAACTCGAATTGTGAAGATAAAACTTCAGTCACTCCTCTTGAGGGCTTCTTGTCGGCCTTTTTGTGTGGACACTTCATGGCATAGCGTCCCAGCTCATGACAATGAAAACATTTAAACTTCAACAATTCTTTCTTCTTGCCTGCCTGACCAGAATCTCCTTTGGATTGGGATTTCTTCCCTTTCTTTTCCTTTCCGACCAAGGCACAATTCTCCTCATCATCATGCTTGGATGAGGTTCCAGCTCTTAGGAAGGCCTAAAAGTGCTAGGCTTACTAGATCATCTTCGACAATTGTAATACCAACACTCCCAAGTTCATCTCAACATTGGATGAACCTACTCAGGTACTATGGTATTGTGTTTCCCTTCTCCATATTGATTTTTTAAAGCTTTCCCTTCAGTGCCGACTTCTTATGATCATTGTTGTTTTGAAACAAGTCTACCAAGGCTTGCCACATTGCATATATGGTATCCTTCCCATGGAGATTGGATACAATATGATCTCAAACTCATTATAGTATGATCCTCCTCACCTTTGCCACACATTTCTTCCACTTTGCCAGATCTTGAGCATCAGTTGTTGGACACTTAGGAATATCATTGTCTATGAATTTCTTCAACCCGTTATCTTCCAATACTACCTTCATCCTGTCCTTCCAAGAAATATAATTCGAGCTACTCTCAAGGGAATATTGATCTAATTTAGAATATTAGTTTGCAGTGCTAAGATCTTCCTCAGATTATAAACAAAATGTTTTCATTATGCTTGAGGTTTCATCAATTTTTGTAAGTGAAATGAAGAGTTTTTATGTTAATTTTGTGAGAAATTTAGCATAAACCATAAACTGAACAACAGTATAAACATATACATAACATCATCAAAAACAAATTACAATAATCACATGATAAAGGAGTTCACCCCTCCTAGGCTACGTCTCCTTAGTCCAGCTTCCAATGGCTTGGGCCTCTCTATTATGCTCAAAAGTGTAAAAATATGTGTTTACAATGCTCAAATGCTTCTAAAACATGCTCACATCAGCCCATAATACTAAAAAATGGCCATCTAGCCTCTTTTTATATCCAATTTGGTGGAACACTGAAGAAGTTATGACTTCTCCTAGTTCTCGCAATATTCGATCCACAAATTTCCCCAAATCTTACAGGAACCCACATTTTTGCTCAAAAATCTGCTAATCGAGCAAGAATTTTGTCGTGCGACAGGCCATAATCTATCGGCATCGACTGTCCATCGCAAATCACAATTGGTGGAGTTCTGCAGGCTTATGGTCTTGTGAACATGGCGGGCGATGTGTGATTTCAATATTGGCAGACCTGACGGGACATTAAACTGCATCCTATAAACCTATTGCATCTGGGATATCGCAATCGGTGGAAAACCGAAGTCTTTGGATATGCGGGACTTTGTTGCGTACTACGATTTGGGATTGCGAAATTGCATCGCAACCTGATACCCAGTACCTGCAACGCCAACCCTTTGTCGATCTGCGATTTTGATCCATCGCATCGCGCCTCTGGCCATTTCTTGAAAACCTTCCCGCTTGCCTTATCACATCGCACCCTTCCCTATTGGGGGGCCAATTTCTAATGTTGACCTGCCTGCAATTGTGATTTGCAACATGCGGGGGCCATTGGTAGCTTGGTGCCTCCTCATTCGCTGAAGGACCTTGCCACATCATCCAATCCTACCATGTGAGCAATTCAAACATGAACTTTGACTTGCTCTAACTTCTGCATACGAGCTCATATTTTAGTGTCATTCACACCGTTGGAATCGGAATGACGAGATCTTCGATCTGAAGCTAAGTTTAACAAGATTATGACACTTTGATTTTTGAGCCTAATTTTGAACACCTTATCACCCCTCCCACTGGAAGCATTTTGGACCCCAAAAGATCACTTTCAATTGACCAACAACTGAGGGTATAGTTCCCTCACCTTTCTAATCTCGATCCATTGATCACTGAATTAGAACTTGTGATCTCCAAGATTTTTTGTCGTGCCTTTCTGTGTACTTGCCTTTAACATTTTCACGTTGTTCTTGCACTGTTGGATGTACCATTTGGATTCATTCAATGAACTCTTTTGCCTTGTCCATGTTACTATCAGTAACAACATCCTTCTTACCAAGATGATACAATACATTATGATGCAAATGGTAAACAAATTCCTCCACTTGATTCCTTTGACTCAAGCTTGAATATACATCTTGAAAGTATGTATTTTTTTAGAACATAACTTTCATGTAAAACAAAATGATGCTTGAGGAAAGTAGTTATACAAACTATAGGCCTAGAAAGTACATCAACAAACTTGCCGTTTATACCTTTCTTATGCATTTTGACCAAGTGGAATAGTAGAAGAAAACCCATCTAATGGAAGTGCCTTTGTCGTTGCAACTTAAACACTTTATCATTGAAAATTTCTGAATGAAAAGAAATGGGCTTACCACATTTCAAAAAGATTGTGCCCATGGCATAGTCACATACAACAACCTGAAACTTAAATGATTGTCTCAAGTTTGGAAAAGAAAGTACTAGAGTTGTACTAATCTTTTGTTTTAAAGCATCAAATGCCTCTCATTGTTTGCGTCCCCACTGGAAGACCTTTTGCACAACTGCTAACGAATGCAAATGAACTACAATAGAAGAAAAATTGACAAAATTTCTCCTCCAACATTGGGCTACTCGCAAAAAACCTCTCATCCAAATGACTATCTTGAGCCTGCCTGCGTAAATTGCAAGCACAGAAAAGGCATCTACGGCTTTGTGAGGATGTATGATTCTTTCACCTGTGTCTGCAAGAATGGAGTCAATACCACCACAGACAATTACGGCTTCAATCTTGGAGAAATCTAGCTTCATCTCACCTCTTCATTATCCCACACAGACTGCCAAAAGCCTTTGGGAACCTGAACACGCTTGGAAGAACCAATTTCACGGCTCCAGTACGTCAAAGAAGTTTTATCCAACATATACTTTGACATCTTCAAAAACAAATGTTCTTGACATACGACATCAAGTGTTTTTTCCTCACACATGACATGTTTATAATGAAATTTTCTGAAAACGAAAATGTCATCCAAATAGCCTATTCTATCTAGAAATGGCTTCAACACATCTTTCTTCATATGCGTAAAAGTAGTAGGAGCATGGCAAAGACTGAAAATAATAACAAGCCATTCAAACAAAACTTGCGTGGTTTTGAATGTCATCTTCCCTATATCTCCTTCAAGAACTCTACTTTGATGAAAACCACTTCTTCAATCCCATTCAAGGAAATGCTTACCATTTTTCTCGAGCGCCAAAACAAGAGGTGCACCACACGGTAAAGGAGTAGACCAAATGATTCTTTTATTCAAAAATCCCTGGATTTGTATCTTAATTTCTGTGCTTTCCATCACTGACATCCTGTACATGCCAATTTTAGGAAGAAGACAATTTTGCTGCAACTGCAACTCGGGTTGGATTCCCCTCTTCGAAAGTAATCCCTTTGATTCCTGAAATTTTTTCATCAGATTGGTTAACATCATCAACCAAATCAGTTTTCAGGTTTGAATTACAACCATCAAATGCTTCATAATCAATATCATTCTCGAGTTTGATCAAGAGAAGCATACAATTCTTGCTTGAATTCACCAATCTTTTCATCTGCCCTGCATTGACAATTGAAATATTTGTTTTATTGGTGTGAGCTCTCACAATATATTCTACTCCATTTCTGAATATGTGATATATTTTTATTCATGTTGATGGAAAATAACTTTTCTGTCATAAAGGTGTGGGCTACCCAAAACGATGCCAAAGATATCTAATTGCACAATGTCAAGCTCCACTTCATCTATGAATTTTGTAATGATTGCGAATTTCAGTTTACACTTTCTAGTAACCTGCAATTGCACATTGTCACATACACATCCAAGTGGATACGGTTTATGATGTGGAACAATTTCCAGATTTAAACTCTTGACAATGTTTTCAGAGATAAGAATGGCTTGAAAGCCGCTATCAAATAGTGTATCAATTTTTTTTTTATGTTTCGAGATCACCCTTATGTGAAACAATTCTATTGTCCTCTTTTCATTTGGAGTTTCATTATGTGAGTTTGAAGAACTAGTGCTGGAAATGGATTCCTTTCCTTGAAACCCCATGGCTGTGATTTTTGTTTCATCACCCAATTTGGATCCCAAATCATCTTCTTGAGTTATTGCAATTGTCTTTTCTTTTCCTTTGTTGTTGAATTTCTTTGGTTTCATTTTTGGATGAAGCTTCCAATAGTGAGCTTCATCATGGCCTTCTCTCGAACAATGTTTACATATTGTTTTCTCTCCTTCCTTTTTAATGGATGCATTTTTCTTTCCCTTGAAACCCTTTTCTTTCTCTTTACCCTTAAACGACTTTTTACTACCTTCTTCTGGGGTGTTTTTCCCTCTTTCCTCAAGATGAGTGACTTGCACACACACATCATCTAGATTACTGGGATTAAACATTAAGATAGTGTGCCTAAGGTAACTGTGTAAGCCCCCTATGTACTTCAACAATGTGTCTTGTGATTCCAAATCTACACCTAACATCAGAGACCTTTTTCTGAATTCTTGGGTGTAATCTTGCACATTTTGACCTTTAAGATGTCTAAAGTTTTGTCAATTCATGATGGTTTTCTGCATATAAGCTAGAGGGTAGAATTGTCCTTTGATTGCAACAATGAAATCATTACAAGAAATAGAGATCTTACCATGTTTTTTAATCTCCTCTTGGGTCTTTGATTCCCACCATACTAGTGTTGCACCCTCCGTTCTCAAGGAAGCTAACTGAATCTTTATGTCATCCTCTTGAAGGTTTTGAATCCTGCAATAGACCTCCAACTGACAAATCCAATTATCAAGCTTCTCTGCATTCACTTCACCATTATACATGGGCAACTCGAATTTAACATCAAGTTTTAAAAAATGTGATTTACCAGTTCCTTTTGAAGAATGATGATGAGTATGAGTAAGGGTTGTATTAGTGGAAGAGTGTGAAAATGCTTGTGAAGAAGAAGATGAAGAATATGGTGGAGAGGTTGGAGGTTTGTTTCCATTTCCATTACCTCCTCCTAAAGATCCTTCTCCTTTGGTAGGTTTGGAACTTTCTCCTTGCAACCTGCTATTCCTCTCTTCATAGAGGACTTTCACCATCTTTGTCATATCAAAGAAAGCCTTTCTCAAGGTCTTCTCATCTTCTATCATGTTTGTAGGTTCTCCTTCATGAGACATGATCTCTGGAGTGTCAACTACAACTTGAGGCTAAACTGGTGTTGGAGATTGTGGAAACCTTTCTCTTCTTCCCCTTGACCCAACTCCAGCGCTTCCAACCAGCTTTCCTTCACCTCTTTTGAGTTTTAACCTTGTAAGCTTGACATAAACTTACAAACAATTAAATCCTTCTTTCACAAAGAAAACCTAGTGCTCTGATACCAAATTGATCTGATTTAGAATATTAGTTTACAGTGCTAATATCTTCCTCAGATTATAAACAAAATGCTTTCATTGTGCTTAAGGATTCATCAATTTTTGCAAGTGAAATGAAGAGTTTTTACGTTAATTTTATGACTAATTTAACATAAACCAAAAACTGAACAGTAGCATAAACATATACAGAACATCATCAAAAACACATTACAACAAGCACATGATAAATGAGTTCACCCCTCGTGAGCTACGTCTCCTTGGTCCAACTTCCAATTGATTGGGCCTCTCTATTATGCTCAAAAGTGTAAAAATGTGAGTTTACAATGCTCAAATGCTTCTAGAACGTGCTCCCATCATCTATAATACCAAAAAATGGCCATCTAGCCTCTTTTTGTATCCAGTTTGGTGGAAAACTAAAGAAATTATGACTTCTCCTAGTTCTCCCAATATTCGCTCCACAAATTGCCCCAAATCCGACCAGAACCCACATTTTTCCGCTCAAAAATCCACTAATCGAGTGAGAATTTTGCCGTGGCAAGCCATAATCTGTCGGCATCGATTGTTGATCACAAATTTCAATCAACGAAGTTTTGTAGGCTTATGGTCTTGTGAACACGGTGGGCGATGTGCGATTACGATATTGGCGGACCCGACGGGACATTAACATGCAGCCTATAAACCTATCGCATTCGGGATATCGCAATCGGTGGAAAACCAGAGTCTTTGGATATGTGGGACTTTGTTGCATACTACGATTGGTGATTGTGAAATTGCATCACAATCTGGTACCTATCAAGGGCCGATTTTGTAAAGTCGACCCTTCGTCGATATGTGATTATGATCCCTCGCATCGCACCTATGGCTATTTCTTGAAAACCTTCCCACTTGCCTTATCGCATCACACCCTTCCCTGCTCGGGGGGCCGATTCTAATGCCGACCTGCTGGCGATTGCAATTTGTGACATGCAAGGGCCAATGGCAGTTTGCCACTTGATGCCTCCTCATTCGTTGAAGGACCTTGCCACATCATCCAATCCTACCATGTGAGCAAGTCAAACCTGAACTTTGACTTGCTCTAACTTCTGCATATGAGCTCAGATTTGAGTGTCGTTCACACCGTTAGAATCAAAATGACGAACTCTTTAATCTGAAGCTAAGTTAAACAAGATTCTAACACTTTTATTTTTTAGCCTAATTTTGAGCACCTGATCAATACTCGAGTCTCAATCCATAGAATAACATCATGTTGGCTCTGAAGAATGATCCTGCAAATTCGATTTACCTATAAAGACAAACTCGAATTCCTATCTTCTATTGTGATTTCGGCTCTAATACCATGTAGAACTTCCTTGTAGATTCAAAATTGCTTATGTAATATTCTAAAACAAAAGACTTGAATCTACTCTACTCAACAATGGAAACAATTAATCGATCGCAAAATCAAAAAACATGAGACAATATTCAATCACATATGCTCAGAGAATTTTCTAAGGGGAAAGCTTACTGCTCAAAAACCCTTCCCATCTGTATATTGCATTAGATCATAAAATAGAGAAGAAAATACAATGCTTGTTCAACTTGAATAATCTTTGCACAAGTACAATCTATCTCATTGCTCACAAGCGGACTCTGGCCAATACTTAGCCAATTTTGTTGCTTGCCAAGCTCCTATTTCCTTGCGTTGTTTCCTTGGGAATTAGCCCTTAATTAGGGAAATCCCCATCTTGAATTGTGCAATCTCTGTAGGCCCTTCTCTTACTGCATGCACCACTTGTACAACTTGGAAAATTATACAACTCATAGTACAATGCCCTTGAACTCCAATCTCAACTGGATGACTCGAATTTCATGCACCCATGAGTTAATTATGGTTGATTTACCAATTAACTGATTGAACACATCAAGTTGCACCCACCTCCTACTAGATCCTCCAACCACTAGAACCAATTTAACTAACATTTACTCAGTTTAATTGAATAAAACTATTACAACTCGAATTAAACTCAACCTAGGCTCCTAAAATTTAGGAACCACTCTACATGACTCAAGTTAGGCCCTCAACTCGAATTAGCTGAGCCAACTAAGTGAAATTAGCGTAGTTAACTCATTCTCGTTGTCTTGTGATGTGGAATTACAATTTTCTCCTAATTTAATTCAAGGGAAATTAAATTTGGATTTTTTTGTTGCTATTTTCAACAAGGAGCACAAGGTGATCGTTATATGGTATTCAAAGAGGAAGAACTTTATGACAAGAAATAACCAAAAGACAAGAAGGAAGTGGAGAAGGCCAATGAAAAGGCGTCTGTGGCAACAAAATATAAGTAGGAAAAATTACAAGCCAATGTGGATCCTCGAGTCATCAGTAAGGATTCGAGGGATGTCACGTTAGTGGAAAAGCAACAATCCCTCACAGTAAATGAATCCCCTCTAGAAACCACAAGGAATATCATTGAAAAATGAAACTTCTTGGGCAAATGAGGCAAATGAGGAATATTTCAAGAATATTATCGTGCACTTGTCGAAGAACGACCCGCTAGAATATGCAGAAAATGTAGGTTGGACTCAAGTTGGGAAGAAAGGCAAAAAAATTACCAAGAAAAACAAGAAATCAAACTAGATAAAAATAATATTAGTGAAAATTGGAATGTAAATGTGTTTGGATATTGTGGGTCATTTGCAAAAAATTTGCTTGGAAAAAAGATTGAAATTTTTGTGTCATGGCGAACTTGCTTGAGGGTTTGGATTGAGCCTCCATGCTTAATCTCAAATTTGCAAGCCTTATATATCTCTGAAAAATTGTAAATGGTTTTGGCCATATATCCAATTGTTTTAATATTAATGTTATATGTTATGTTCAATAATAATAACAATAACAATAATAACCTTTATTAAATTTTCTAAAACATTATAAAGCAAAAATAATAACAATACTTTTAAGATTAAAAAAATGCTTATTTCAAACTCAAAGTGTTATATTTAAATATAATTTTAAAATAAAATAATAAAAAATATCTTATCCCTTAAAAAAATGGTTATCTCAAACTCAAAGTGTAATATCTAAACATAATTATAAAATAATAAAATATATCTTATTTGACCAAGTCATACTCAGTATTATATCACTAATTTACTTATGATATCAAAGCTCATTTTATATCACCTTAGTATAACATTTTCTTTTATAATCAACATAAATTCATTTAAGTTTGTATTTATATTTTTTTATGCATGCTATGTCAACTCCATGGTGAGCATAAAAACAAATTCACTTCTCCTTGATTTTGAGTAATACACCACAAAAATGTGTGAATCGTAACTATTTTTTTAATTGTTTTATATAAGATATACATAGTTGACGTGGAAATAGTTTACTCAATTTCGAAATAGAAATATTTTATTAGTAACTCACATTGTCCACATTAAAATATTTTTTAGTTAATAATATATTTTTAAATAGATGTATCTCTCATATTAGGAAGTTGGAGGTATGTCTCTCTCTCTCTCTCTCTCACTCTCTCTCTCTCTCACACACACACACAGATATTGAAATATTTTACTTAATGTGCATAAGAAATACACATCTCCAACATACTAAGAAATAAGAAATAGTTAAAATTTTCAATGAAGGAATTACACATCTCACTCATATTAAAATGTACACTCATAAAGAAATTAGAATTTTTTTATCCTTGACAGGGGTGACAAGTGTGGAAGGGAAACGTGTTGGGGGGCAAGCCTACAACCTCATCGCCTCAAGAGGCATTTAAGATTAGGGTGGCGTGGCCTAACCCGACAAGTGTTTGCATGCAACCAGATTTATCGTGGTGGAGAAGGTTTCTATAAACACCCTGTATTTTGTTACCAAGAACTTGTAGTGGAAGGTTCATAGTGAGGAGTTCTTCCTATCTTCAGCCTAGATAGGTCTATGGACAAAGCATCTTAGGTTACTGTTGAAAATTCAATGGTTGACAACTCTAGTGCTTTTTCTTATTTCTATATTGGGTTTGCCTTGGTTTGAAGACTTACTTGGTGATATGGTTATGGTGTTTATTTCTTGAAATGGCATGGATGTGGTCCTCCTAAGATGGAGTATTCTTGAAGCAAGCGAAATCAGGGACTAAAAAGGGTGGCCAATCTCCTACATATTGGTGGTTTGGTTGGGAATTGGCTCCTTGCTTTCATAGAGGTTGTGGAAATATCAGAGGTCTACTTCAGTATGCTCCTTAGGCCATGAGAACCTCTGTCAGTGGTATTTTTAGTCCCATCTATCTCAACTTTTCGTTCTAGGATTTCAATTGTGTGTTTTTTCATGGTTAGATGTCATGTTGTTGTTTCAATTTGTGGACAAAAAGGGTAGTATAAATGTTATTTCCTAAACTTGTGACTAGTAATTGGTCTCTTTCCTAGTGGTTCCATTCTTCGCTCACCCCCTAGTTGTAGACCTACTTTCTATCTACGACACCTAGTTTATTCCTCTTCTTGGTCTTCCTTTCTTAATTCTCACGTCGTTGTATCACTCCCCTAGTGTCTGATAATTATGAGCACCTGACCTCGATAGTGCATGTGCAATTGTTGAGGTGGGGGTAGTGGCCGCAAAGGTGATGGTGACCAAGCTCCTCAAATTAAAACACATGCGAAAACACAGGGTCATGAGACAGTGTATATCGACTTTGCTACTGTTCCACCAAACATCTGAGTAGAGATTAGGCATCTTGAAACTATGATTGTTGATGAACGACTTATATTTTCAAATTTTGATATTATTGAAGATTTTTTCGACTAGGTTCATGACCCTAGTCATACTAGGGGAAGAGAAAATCAGTATCTCAAAACAACTACTCTCCAGCAACTCAAAACTTTTCTTGGTATAGTTTTAAAGGAAAATCAAGAGGAACAATACAACATATTTGTTGCTATGAATGATATCAAACATGCTCAAAGATTACAATGTTATTGTATAGAAAGAATCAATGCATGACTAGCTCACTTGGAGAGACACTTACAATGTGAGCCTTAGCCTTCGTCTCAACCAGGTTCAAGTGCCAATGACCCCGCACCCATGACCTCCTTAGATTCTTGAAGCTTTATGTTTTTCAAGAATATTTTATTCTGTAGTTTTCTAGTTGATAGATTGGCTAGCTTTCAACTAATTTTGTATTGGTATGACTTTATCTCAGAAGGTGGTCAATATATCTCGTTTCCCTATTGGCATATTTAGACCGCATTCGATAATCTTAGAAAACCATGGACATATGGCAGATGTATGTTGATGTTTTGAATTTGTAAGGCACTATAAACTTTAACTTACAGAACAGAGAAAAAAAAAATTAACTCTCAATTATTTTCTCTCGATATAAAGCTAATGTAAAATTATGTTAAATACGGTAGATGATGAAGAATTTTATTTATGGTGGACATTAAAATATTTTTTTATTATTAACAATTATATATATATATATATATATATATATATATATATATATATATATATATAATATATATGCAGGTATTGTTTTTGTTTTTCTAATGTAATGTTTATAGACAATATCTCTCCATACTTATTGTGTGTGTGTGTGTATATATAATATATATATATATATATATATAATATATATATATATATATATATATATTATAATTTAAAAATTATAAAGCAAAAAATAAAATTACATTGAACGATGCTTTTAAGATTCCCTGGATGGGCTAGGGGTGGAAGGGGGGTAGAGGTCTTTATGGCCCAAAGAAATCAAAGTTTTAGAGTATTCTTTGGGCTCGGGAAAGATGATAAATAATGAGGCAGAAGCCTATTGTTTACTCTAAGGCATTCTTCTTGCCAAAGGATTTTAGATCCCTTCTCTCGTTATGATGGGTGACTCTCTCTTTATAATTCAATATTTAGTCAAAGGATCTTCTCCTAGAGGCAAAGTCTTGGATATTCTCTTGAATCAAATTAAGAAGGTATTATAAGATGTCCAAAAGATGAGTTCCAGGCACATTTTAAGGGATAATAACGAGGAATTACATGAATGTACCAACTGTTAGTGTCAGTCTTTACAGCCTTCCTCCAGTGATCAAATGTGCTCTTACAAAGTTATTTTGAAGTGTTAAGGTCAAATTTTGTCATTTCTGTGAGTCTTCAAGCAAAATTTGGTCACTAGGCATTAGGTCTAGGGTTTGCCCAAATGTCAGTCCATGTCATCATTCAGCTGAGCCTATCATCATTCATAGGGTTTTCATTATCATGTCATTGTCTAATGAGTCATTTTATACCTTATTCATGCTTCAGTTGTGCCTAGGCAAGCTCATTTCCCTCTCCTAGGGTTTTGAAGGCAATTTCTCTTGGGCGGCAAAATCATTAGCAAACCTCACATCCTGATGTTCATACACCTTCCCCTATCCTTAAAGTACCTTATAAAACACTTCCCATCCCTTAGATCCGCCAAATTCCTCATTTTTCCACAAACCCTAGTTTC
>APFE031117925.1:34883-50378 GCA_000404065.3 Pinus taeda
TGAGATTCCACTTTCCCCTGCTTCCTAACATCCCTCCCCACTCCCAAAAATTTCCCCAAGAATTTAGAAGCCCCCTATCCCCTTCATCTCGCTTCATTTCGACAAAATCCCTTGTTCCTCACATCGGGACAAGTTTCATTCAAATGATGTTTCAGAGAACTCAAAGATGAATTTTTGGAAACTGAGAGAGGTTTTTGTCCACAACATGCCAAATAAGAAAAACCTCATTCACTTTTTGCAAAGTTGTCATGGTTTGAGAGAAATGTCAAGAATACCGTTGCCTCAGGAGAATCAAAGACACCTCTGAAGTGACCTTGGGAAAATCAAGTTTTCTCCTAGCTTGGTTGGCCAAATGATTTGATTGATGGGTAAAATGATAACTATACAAAGATATATTTCCAATGAGCTATCATGAGCTCAATTTGGGGTTGAGGAAGGCATTCAAAAGTTGACTGCAACAGCACTCTTCTTTCAGGCAGCCTCATTTGGCACTTTTTGACCAGTCTTGGTAGATTTGATTTTTGACAGGTCAAATCAACTCCAAATTGAACAATTCCACTTGGGTTGGAAATTAGACTCAAAGACCTTTCCAACGAGCCATCCTGTGTCTGATTCCGACACCAGGAAGGCCCTAAAACAAGGCTGTGAATGTGCGCAACCACTCAGGAGCAGGGGTGCGACCACTCAGAGCAGGTGTGCGACCAGTTGGGCTGGGTGCGACCACTCAGCGCCACTCCCACAGTGCGTTTTCATAAGGGGTGCGACCACTCAGAGGGGGTGTGACCACTCGAGCCTGGGGTGCGACCACTCGGCCTGTTTTGTCCAGAAACCCTCCAAATCGATCAAATCGCCCTCCTAAGTGCCAAATCGATCGAGTTGAGTCAACAGGGAATTCCATGGGCAGACTTCATTTCTCATGAGGTCTTTACAGCGCCATCACAGTCACAGTTAGAGCCAGAGGCCATTCATGAGGAGGGAGGTCCATCACGCCAGCCCGAGATTATTGTGCCGACACATGTTGTTTCCCCACTGCAGTGTACATATCAGAGAGGTCATAGAACCTTGTTTGCAGCAGCTCGACGAGTATTTTCCCACAGCAAGTGGAAGGGTCTCGTCATCATCATCAAATCAGTGAGTGTTATCTCCAACCCCAGGTGAAGGGCCTCGTTTGCCGACAGCAGCACAGTAGCAGAGAGGGGCAAGCGGCCATGATTGAGGAGAAGAGTGTCTGGTGCTCCGGTTATTGATCTCGACGCTGATTCTCCTAGCACAGAGCTCAAGGATATTATCCAAGAGCAAAGCACCGAGATTCATTCGCTACAAACACAATTATTGATGGCAAAATGGATAATCAAATATTTGGAGCAGCGAAACAAACAGCTTGAGGACGAGAAAGAGATGGATGAGCTATGGAGGATTCGAAGTGATCGAGTCATCAACCGTAGGAGGCCCGTGACTTGCTGCCCAAAGAGAGAGAATCCATACTTATCCGGGTAAACACACATCTAGAGAGGCTATTGGCGAAGGCCAATAGAAACAACAAATTGCTAAGGAACATGAAAAACCATTATTGGGCAAGGATGCATGTTTGTAAGGCGAAGATGAAGGTGTTCCAAAGAAGGTTGTCCGAGGTCCGCAAGAGGAAGAAGAAGACCAACCCGCTCAGTGTCTTGGCCGAGGCTTCTCTCACTCACCATGATAGTAATTATCTTCCTCCTAGCAGCAAACCCAAGAAATTTTGAGAATTTTGAGGCATTTTTGACATTTTTGGGAATTTTACAGGTTTTGGCCATTCAAGTGGTCTCACCCCTTACGAGACCAGTCGTGGGGGCAGCTCGGAACGGGGAAAACTCTACATTTTTGGATTTGTCAGGCAAAGATACACTTGCATATGGAAGGGTTTCAAATTTTATGGAGATTTGGGCTCCCAAAAGCTCAAAATGCATGCAAATTTTGACTTTCTGCCCCTTTTTTGAGTTGCAGAAAGCAGTCTTGGGAGATTTGATTTTTGAGGGGTCAAATCTACTCTAAATTCAGAAATTCCATTTGGGGTTGGAAAGTAGACTTCCAGACCTTTCCAACGAGCTATTTGCACCTGATTTGGACACCGGGAAGGTCCTCAAACAGAGCTGCAAAAAGGTGCGACCAATCAAGCTTAGAGGTGCGACCACTCAGGCAAATTTGCCAGTTTTTGACCAGTTCGGCCAGCAAAGCACTGTTTTCACTTTGGTTGACTATTTGGGCATGTAAATGATGGATTCTTGTATAAATTTCATGACATTATATACTTTTACTCTTCTTTACCACTTCAAGAAGCTTCTTTGATGTAAATAGTAAATATTTAATGCATGGATAGGTTTCCTAAGTTTTAGAGGCAAGTTGTTGAGCTGGCCTATTATTTAGTGATTGATTTAGAATTAGTTGCAACAGCTCCTAGGAAGCTGAGCTCGACCCCTAGAGGTGGGGAAAGAAGTTAGACCTTCTATATTATGCCTTCTCTTTCTCATTTTCATGGTTGGACTCTAGAGGGAGAAGCTCTATTGTATTGTTGACTTGTATTTCTGCAATTTGAGGAAAAGGAAGGCCAGGGTTTTGCAGACTTCATTGTGGATTCTTGTGGATTATTATGTTGATGGTGTGTTTCCTACTTGTCATTGTAAGTGTGTTTATGTGTTCCATTTCTTAATCTCTTGCTGCTATTTAAACAAAAGAAGTGATAAAGTTTGAATTCATGCATGCCATGCTCAGCTTTCAATTTTGTTTAAAATTTATGTTTTCCACTGTCTAGAGAGGATTCGAATTCATTGTTCGCCCTCTTTAGCCTCTCTTCTTTCCTCCTTGATCATCTCTTTCAGCTAAAGGCATCAGCATAAACTCCTACCTTGCCCCAAAGACCCACCTGCAAAAACTGAGCTCAATCCCCGCACCCTGAATTGCACTCCCTCCAATTGCCACCAAAAAACCCAAAAACTTTAAATCAACCCCCCTTATCAGTTTACTAGCCTAAAATCCTTGTTCCTAATTGGTCAACTCATCCTATTGACAAAATCCACCGAGTTTGACCCGAGAGAGCCTTCTCATACCTCGTAGGGCTAGCTATGAGGTGAAATGGTTTGATGTAGCTTTGAGGTTTGTCTATCTCAGCCTAGGTGAAATCTCAAGTGCTAACACCAACCATGGTTGCAATTTGAAGTTTGGAGAGCTGATGATCAATGGTCAATTAAGACCATCCTCCATCCCTTAGTGGATTAAGCATGAATCCTATGTTCAAGTATTAATCTAGTAACTTTATTCTCAAGTGTATAGACCTAAATGATCTAGTGGATCGGGGGAAATATGTTATAACAAAGGATTATATTTTGAAGTAGGTTGTATGTATTGCAAGTTTTGTCTAATTTTTGGGCTCTATTGGAACGTATTCACCTCCAAAGACCTGTATATTTTTAGTATTAGTTGTGTTCCTCTTGAAACGATAGTTTTGGTTAAGGAGTTTATAGATTATACTATAGATGGAAGAAAATCATAATGTGGTTGTTAATGTACAACTATGAGCTAGGTGCATATTTTGCAATTAATATAAATGTTTTCATTACCATAAATAATAATAACAATAAAATTAATAAAAAAAAATCCGCATAAGGGGTGTTAGAATCGAGAAATGGTGGGGTGGAAATTACCACCATCCCATCGGGCAACATGGTTAAGGGATGTGGCAACACGCCCCCATAATGCCTTTGCGTATGGCAGCTGCAAACAACATGGAGGAAGGCCCCACTCCACAGTCTGGTGCCCAATACATGGCTCAATGAACCGACAATTGTAAATACTTGCTGGTCTCCAATGTCTGCCAGTGGATCCTCACACCCATAGTGTAGACATGGCCACCCTACACAATTGGTTCACTGATGCAACTTATTATATAGGTCTTAATTTATTGTCCGGTGGAGGTCACTCACATCAAATTGCAATTCAATTATTTATATGATTACCTCTGGTTTGCTAGTTTTTAGCTCAAACTTATATTATAGGCTAAGGGAATGGGGCAACACTACCAGTCTTTTGTTTAGGGAAAGGGTATTATATTTAGCAATTCTTAAAGTAGTTAGCTTTTTCGATGGAGGCAAGTGGAAAACTTCTTATCTCTAGCCTTTGCATGTTCAAGACTTAATACTGGAGTATTAGGTTGGGCAATCCATCTTGCAATGGTGTTTCCTTTTGTCGCTTAGGCCTCTTCCATCTCAAGTTATTGGTAGAAGTTTTTTTTTTTGTATTTGGGGAAAGCCCTAGGGGAGAGCTCCTAAGTAAGTTTTTCTATCAACCGCCTCTATTTGTTGGAGCTAGCTATCCTCCTCTACTTTTCTTTGGTTCCCTTCCTTTCAAGTTTTCCACTTTTATTTCCTCTCTTAGCCTTAGCGTTATCCTTATCCGTTGTCTTATATCTGTTAGTTTCTTAGGTTATGATGTTGCTCTCAAAGGCTCCCTCTCTCATTCTTCTTTAATGTTTGGGGGGTTTTATTTCTCTAGGAACTCCAGTGAGTGCCCCCCATTGGGAAAGGCCACTGTCGCACACCAACTTCTTTTCTCTTCTCTCCTTTGTCCTTCTTCTAGAGGACCTTGTGTCATTCTCTGGAAAGGTTACACTTTTTGAGTTATAGCCATGCCCCATCAACAAGCTCGTGTTTGTTGTGGGTTACCTATTATCAAGAGCATGGGGAATGTGGGCATACAAGGGCACAAATTTGAGTAGAGGGTTTGATGGTATGGTTTCAAGAGCTTAGTCCCCCACCAATCCAAGCAAATATTGCTTAGGTGGAATGAGAGATTGCTAATCAGAGATGCATTCCCTCGGACATGGAATTCCTTGCAGATTTAGAGGATTAGATTCCTAATGTAGGGCACATACGTGGTAGATACAACCAATATATGTACATTGTGGACATCTACGAGCACCTAAAGTTTCTAGTTGGAAAAGTACTCTTCAACATACATGAAAGTCTCAATGATATTCTCCTTTCTTTGGATCACATACAACATCAAATTTATGTTCTCGATTGTTGGCTAAGGCATATTGACAAGCATAGAGGAATTCATCCAGACTCTAGCTACTCTCTAGGTGGCAACAAGGATCTTATATCAATAGAGGCCACTAATTTAGACCATTCCTCTTAGCTAATATTTTCATGTTATGGTTTTAGTTTTTAAGTTTCAATTATTTACTCAATTTCTTCAAGGCCTTGAAGGCTTGTTTTATCGCATATATATTTTGAATCCTACCTCTCTTGGGAGCATTTTGTCTTTTGCCTCTCCGATTTGACTAATTTTTTGGATATAGTTTGGATTTCCTAGTAACTGACCTCTCAAAACTTCACTGCTTTAAAATGTAATATTTAATTTGAAGACAATCCAAACCATTTAATTCACACACAAAAAAAAAAAAAAATACTTTTAAGATAAATAATAAGATTGTACATCTCAAACTCAAAATGTAATATCTAAACATAATTCTAAAATAAAATAAAATAATAAAAATTGTCCTACTTGACTAAGTCATACTCAACACCATATCACTAATTTACTTTATCAAAATTCATTTTATATCACCTCCATGTAGCATTTCCTTTTATAACTAGCATAGATCCATCTTAAACCTTGATCTATCAAGCATCAAGAGGAAGCAGAAACCTCTTTTAGAGTGCAACACTTCAAAAAAGTTTTGCATCTTGGGAGATTTTATCCATCTCGACACATGATAGTTCTAGGCTTAAGATGGATCTATGTTGGTTCTTTATATATATATATATGTGTGTGTGTGTGTGTGTGTGTGTTGTGTGAGAGAGAGAGAGAGAGAGGTGCTTGTGTGTGTTGGGGGGCGAGGGGAAGTTATTCTATTGATAAGTGCTTTGTAATTATGGATTTGAGGTGTAGCATTTAAAAAAATATATATTAATAATAAAAAAAATATTTTAATATGGAGAATGTGAGTCATAACACACGCACACACACATGGATGTCATGTGTCAACTCCTTGCTAAGCATAAAAAGAAAGAATTCCACATCTCCTTGATTTTTTTTAAAATTGTTTTATATAAAATATACATAGTTTACATTGAAATATTTTAGTCAATATGACCATTGAAATATTTTATTTATGGCTCACATTGTCCACTTTAAAATATTTGTTTGTTATAGTTTATTTTTGAATAGATGTTTCCCTCATATTGGCAAGTGGAAGGTATCCATGGAATAGGATCTCTCTCTCTCTCTCTTCTCTCTCTCTTTTATATATAATATATATTTCTCTAAATGTTGCATGTCAACTCCAATATTACAAAGCTCTCATCAATAAAATAAGAAATATCTCTCTCCCCATACACACGCGTGCACCTCTGTCTCTCTCTCACACATACATACAAGCATACATACACATATATAGTTGATATTGAAATATGTTACTTAATGTGCATATTGAAATACACATCTCCAACATATTAAGAAACAATTAAAATTTTCAAAGAAGGAATTACACATCTCACTCATATCAAAATGTAGAAAACACTTATAAATGAAATTAGAATTTTTTTAGTATCAATTGCTTTATATCTATATAAAGTTGAGGTAAAATTATGTTATTTACTCATGACATTGAATTAATTAATTAATTTATTTTTTTTTTTTTTTTTTTTTTTTTTTTTTTTTTTTTTTAAATTAATATTTATGTTCGGTATTGAAAGATTTTTTTGTTATTAATATTTTCTATATTTTTCATGTAAGTATTATTTTATTTCTTTTAATGTAATTTTACGGGACAATATCTCTCCCATACTTGACTATTGAGTGCATCTCAACACAATCGTAAGATACAAAATAGCAATGTTCAAAATAAAAAAAATTAAGGGTTTTTAATAAAGATAACTTGATTGATTTGATGAGTAACACAGATATATTGATTATAGGAAACATTTCCCCATCTTTATTTTCAATCAAAGAAAGTGTACTAAGACCAATTCGAAGACTTTGTTTGGACAATTCAGTTTCCCTTTGATTTAGTTCTTTATAAATGTGTATGGACGAAGCAGAGTTGAGCTTGTTATACAAACCCATGACCAAACTGAAAACAGGTTCAATGTTAGAGTCCATAGAGAAGAAGAATCATTTACCCAATTAATGATGAGTTGGGAATCACCAACATTCTAGATTTTTTGCATACCTCATTCCATAATTAGCATATGAAGGATCAATAGCGAATTTATTTTACTAGCCTAATTATTCGACCCAAACCCTAAAACTTATTCCTAACTCCACAAAATGACTTGTATAAAAGAAAAGTATGCCACTTACATCACATAAGTATGTCCCTAACTTGTTCCATCAAAGAAGCTTCATGGCTTAAATTGATCTATACTTAGCTTAAAGATAATCTAAGGGACCCTGGCTCAGTAGCCTCCTAGATACCTTCATAGGAACACTTTATTTAATGAGGGACTTGCTGAAAAAGGTTAAATTTGTTCTACGATATCCTTGCATTCCATGTCAGTGATATTGCTAATGCAACCACACTTACAAGGGCTTAATGTTTCTTTTGGGTATTATTTTCCCACCAAAGTTTGAGAATTCTTATAATGAAGTGCCCTGCCATCTATGATTACCATTGCAAGTTGTGAATCCTCCCTACAAATATATTTAGTAAATGGGCATGGAACTAACAAATAGTACATTAAGGCTTCATCCTCTCCACACAAAATACATCTCCCTAATCCTTACCCCGACTTGCGCTAAAGAACATCTTAAGTAAATATATCATTTTTGTGTCAATCAAGTGAACAATTTAGTTGCCTGTTGTGCTTTGATATATCATGTCCTTTTCCACCACCATAGTAATTTTCCTTGTGCTTGATCAATGCACATTCCTTGGTAGCCTTAATTTGCTCGATAACTTCCTGAAATAGGATTTTTAGATCAAATCAAACAATCATCTTCCTCCTTTGGTATTATAAAGCACAAATTCAATATGTTGTCATATTTATTTTAGCATAACTCCTCTTCATCAACTAAACCTAAAGAAAAAGCAAATCACTAACCTTGGTTCCAAATATTAGTGAGATTGGGATCAACAACATTAACTAAAGAAGAGGCACCTAGATTTTGAAGAGCTTGAATCACATCCATAAATAATCAATGAGATCAGACACACATTACCTAAGGATCCTTACCTATTCTTACTTTTACTCAATTGCCTATCATTCAAACTTACTAGTTACCAAGAAGGGAAATTTTTTCACAAAACTTTTTTTACTATAAGCACATTAGTTATCGGTGCAATTGGAAGCCTTACCCAATCTTCAAAGGGCAGTGAAGCCACATATTTCTATCTTGAAACTTCATGCTAAATAATTCATCCTTTAATTGCTCTCCAAATATTTCGAGCAACAAGTTCTTGCCAAAGGAGTGGATGTTCTCTAAGCAACATCACCTCTCTTCTTTAGGCTTTGCAATGTTTTTTTTATTTAATCAAAGGAAATCCTTCCTTGTTTTAGTTATCATACCATAAAAACCTAAAGCATATTTTGTTTATTTTCTCATGCATGCCTATAGGTATAAAATCCAAATAGTGCTATTAGAACAATATAATTTAAGAATAAATTTGACCAAACTTAATTTTCCACCCAATAATAGGCAATGATTACACTAAACATTGATTATTTTCTCTATCTTTTCATACATCTTAAGTGAATCCTTGTACTTGTAACCATTTGGTTTTAATAAAAACCTCAATCACTTTAATCCATTATTGAAAGCTATGATCTCAATGTATGAACACTATTTGACATTCAAGGATACCATGGAAAGAAATAGCAATTATGTATGCATTTATCTCCATTCCTTTTGTTTTGCAATAAAGATATAATTTCCTTGTATTCTTTTTACCTCTCTAGTAGAACCCTTACTAAGAGGAGATCATCAATGAGTAATGTGTGCTAAAGACATAGTTATTCTTATTGGTATACCTATGTTTGCACCTCTCCTCCTGGCCTCCATCACCACTCTATTGTAACCTTCGAAAACAATTATAAATAATAGAGGAGACGAGGAACAACATTGTCTCAAACCTTCACTTGGGCCCCAAAAAAGGAAACTGAGCGATGAATTAGATCAGAGAAAGAAACTATGGAGAAACAACCAACGATCTAGTTGTCCATGTCTAAACTCATTCCCACATGTAGAAGAACCAAGCTTAAATACAACTATCTTACTCTATCATAATCCTTTGAAAGTTTGATCCAAGAAGTTATGTATTACCTTCTTATTAAACTTGATGTTGTGGATTCCTTCATGTGCTTCCACACCATCTCATGAATTTTCTTATCCCATAGGAATCAAAATTGTTATGCGATTTATATTGATTATGAGAAACCTTCTTCCATATTTTTGTAGAAGTCTTAGAATTTATTTTATAAACGTCATTGAGAAATGAAATTAGCCCAAACCTCTCAAAAAAGTTGGGATTATCTTTCTTAGGAATGAGAACTATAAAGGTTGAGGTGAGGGTCCTTTATATCTTGCTTGTCATTCTTGATTCTTCCCTTGCTCTTAGTAGTTCTTCTAGTATAAAAGCTAAAAATAAAATAAAATAAAAGCCATGCATTTTTTAGAAGGACTCCAATATATAGATAAGTTCTTCCTTAATCACCTTTGCCATTACAAGTAGAAATTTGATAGAAACTGCAACTACTAAAAATTTCAAATTGAAAAACAAGCGACACAATTCTACTCTATTGATATGCAGAATGGAAATCACAATTTTGAACAACATGCATAGACATGCAATAAGAAAAACCACAAATACACAATGATTTTTAGGGGAACCCAACTGGGAAAGACCCCTTAAGCCTCTTTTCATTAATAAGTTGAATAGAGAAACTATTACAATTGCTTACTCCAGCTTTGAGCATAACCTGCAAAAGAATAACCATTCTCTCTGCTCAATGAGAAACTATGGCCAAGACTTAGCCAATTATTTGTCCACCAAGCCTCCTATTTCCTTGCACAAATTTTGAGGAAATTAATGCCTAAAAGATAGGAATTTCCTCCAAATTGATTGCGCAATTCCCAAGGATGGATCACCTGACCTCTTGCAACACCTGCACACACAAACTAGTTTACAATTGATGATACACATCTCCACTTCAACTGAGGAATTCAAATTCCATGCATGCATGATCTATTTTGGGTTGATTAATCACTTAACTAACCAATCTCTAAGATAGATTGTTGTCCCACTACACAACTGACCTTCAACATACTCTATCAATAGTTAGAGGTTAGTTAATTGAATACAATTGAAAATAATTGAACTTGATTACTAAAATTTAGCAATCACACATTCATAACGGAACCCCAAGACCTCTAACTCGAATTTACTGAGCTAACTGAGTGATAAGATCAATGTCACACTAGTTAGTTGCCTCCAAGTTGTCATGTTGATGTGGAAATTCAATTTACTGAGTTTAACTAAGGCTCAAATTGAGCCTTTCTTGCTACATTTTTTTCAACATCACATCCTCATTCACCTATCAGTTTATGAAACCTGGGAAAAAGGACATCATTTTAGCATCTCAATAACGTTATCCTTGGGAGGTTTTGTATAAATATTTTGGAAATTCGAAACACCCAAAGCAACCACTACTATAAAATATCCTAACTTCATATTCATTATTGATTTCCCTAATTATACTAATGATTTTATTGTGATTTACATATGCATTCAGTTATTTTATGATAAAGTCTCCTTCAACTAACCACAATGCCTAGCTCTTCACCCTCTACTTACTTTCCTAGGATTCCAATAATCTTGTCTTTCAAGCTTCAAGTTTTTCTATTTTATTTTTCTCTTCCACTTACAAAAAACTGCTAAAATTTCATTCAAACATCCCTAAGATCTCCTATTCAATGGCTATAAGGTCATATTGAGAGTTTTTTGTATTTTTCTATTGCACATTAACTTGTTGTTGTTTTGACTTTTTCCAAATTTCCATTAAACTGAAAGATAGCACTGTCAATCCCATCCTAATTAGGTACTTGACCATTGATGTGTAATCCTCATCCTCAAACCATTTGACATTAAAATTAAAGGGTTTATGTGGGGGGGGGGGGGTGGTGTTGAAATCATCCTTCTTCATTTATAAAATGACTACAAGATTATTTGAAAAATCTCCACTGCCAACCCAAGTCCTTATCTTATGAACCACAGATAAAAAGTTTCATAAAAAATAAATTATGATATATTCTTTTGAAATGACCTCCTCCATTTATCTAAATTTCCTCCAAATAGGTTGAAATTCTAGTTTATCTACATCATAAAGCCTTGTGACTTCACTCTTATGAAGATAACTAAATAACTATAATCTAAATTTTTCCCAACAACCCTTCTCTTGAGTCCAACTCCACTAGAATTCTTGCCACTAACTTCTAAGCATTTAAGTCCTAACATGCATTCGAACTCAAGATGGTCTTGACATTATCTCTTATTGACCTCAGTGAGCACTAATTCCATTATTTTGTACATTTTTTTTTTTCAAATCCTAATGTTATCATGAATAATTTCACTATGATTTCAAAGCTGTAATGGACAATTCATCTACATATATCTTTCTACTAAATGTTTCACATATTTTGTTGGATATATGATTTGGTATTTTGATGTTCCACCACCACTACCGAGTGGAACATCCTAAGCCATAATAATTTTTAGAAAATAAACAAAAGCTCATCATCGAGCTTTGCCATGTATGAAGATTTTTGTTGAAGAAAATAAAGCAAAAATTGTTTTAGTAATATAGAATAAAAAGTCTCACAATACCATTATTTTATTTAGAGATGCTTCTCCATGTTTTTTTTTGTAACTTGTAAACAAGGTATCATATTTCAACAATTAAATAATTTGTAAGATGAAAAAAATACGAAGGATTTAATTTTCAAATAGAAATATTCCAAAAAAAAAAGGTCGAATACTAAAAAATAATTAGTAAAATACCATAGTGGAAAGAGTTAGAGAGAGTGTCAACTTTGTATTTAGGGTATTATATGTTAGAACTAATTCAAAAGAGTAGTCGATTATTTCTTTTATGAACAAACATTATTATGTCAAAGATGAAAGATGATATATAAATTGGTTGAAATTTCAATTTCATTTTTTCTTTTATTTGTATCCAAAGGAATCAGTAATTGGGTCGATCTCGTACTCTCTTTTCAAGGGTTCAATTACGACCACTATTAATATACCTTTGGGGTCTGTGACCTATCCTCGTCTCCGTAGAACGAGTTACTTATGGGGATTGAACCTTGGATCTCTTAGTTTACAAAATTTCATATAACTTCAATCACCAATTGAATTGCCCCCAAAGAATTTGTGATGCATTTTATTAATGAAAACAATTTATTCAAGTAGCTTAACTTTTTAGCAATATATGTGTTTGTTATAAAATAAACACAAAAAGATCTCTATACATATAAGAAATACATTAAGTATTTTTATTTTTTAAATTCTTCAATTGTTTGGGTTAGTTATAAAGAAAATAATATTTATCCAAAATTTATACTACATTAGTAAATATGCATTCCCAATTTGTATAGTCATCAAAACAACATGAAGAAGTCCAAGATCTTTTTCCAAGCTTATGATTAATTAAAAATATCTATAATATAAAAGATTATGTATAACATTGACTCGACAAATTTAAAATTGTAATGAAACCATTTAAAAAATAAATCAATGATATATATATATGCTTGTGTATTTCCAAATAACTCCATGCCCAGATATAATAGTTCGTGCATTTCCAAACGACTCCATACCCCAATATAACAAGAGCCACATGTTGGCGATGTCATTGCCCTTGTTGCTTTTGTACAATTTCACTTGTAACATTAATATCAATGCATTATAAAATTATAATGAAACTAATAAATAAAGAAACTTGGTATTTTGATATACTCAGGTGTTAAATATGTAGAGGTAAGTTCAAGGAAAAAAAATAAACTCTTTTGTAGAAATCATAACACATATTAAAAAAATAGTTACTTTCTTTTACATAGTTTTGTAAATTCTTGGTATTACAAGAGTTCAACTTTCACGTATGTTAAAATAGTCAAATTGTCAAAGTTAAATAGTCAAATTGTATGTGTTCTTCAACGTGTACAAAAAAAGGAGCAACTTTTTGTATTGTTGCTTTTTTTGGTGAAGTTTTTTTTGTAAACATAAGCATAATTTGCGACATGCTTTTGCAAAAAACAAAAATGTATACTAGATATGTACACGATTAGCAGTTGCACTGATATACTTGAGCAATGTGCTCGCACATAACTGGAACAAGATATGTGACAATGAGCAAAAAAATCGAAGAAATATTAGTGAAAGAAAAATAATTTTAGTGCAAGAATAATGTGTTTTAAAATGTTCTACAAGAAAAATAAAATGTATTATGAGACAAAGTGTTTTACCAAGATAGATACATTGATATCAAAGAAACTAGGATAGTTGGTGATGTTGTAAAGCTTGTTTATAATGGCTTACAGAAAGCTCTCTAAGGGAAAAGACTGTGGATGATATGTTCTCGAGATATTGTTGAAACCTTGTCTCAATAATGGCTGGACAATATTCTTGTAACTGTGGCATTTGCAAAGTGCAGTCTATTTTTCCACCATGTGTTTTCATTGTGCATTCCACATTGAGATGATAGCATGATTTTGTACTTTCCTTGTAGAATGTGCAAGTTGAGAAATTAGGAAGAATGGTATCTGTACACTTATTACAAATTCGTTGATAGGGTGGTGTGAAAGAGATTTTTTGCTTTAAGTATTTCTTGCACCTATTTCAAAAGCAACGTTAACTATTGAGTACTATCATGTTATGGTGAGAAAAATGATAGGGTTTTGGGTAGAGCATTATGTAGATAGTAAATGGCAAAAAAGAAACCATAAAGTGTTGCTAAATACATGTGCTCTTGATTTGATGAGTGATAACAAATGTGTCTTTGCACAACTATCATTAAGAACATCAATGAATGTTGTTGTTGCTAAGCGCAACATCTGGCACCCTTTTGGGTTGTTCCCAACAATGTTTTTGAATAAAGAGAGTGGTGTGTTTTGCGATGCTAACTGGTGCTTTATGGCTAGGAAATGTTCTTTGTGTTATTCTTTGAGTTGCAACTGTTGTGCATTAAAGTAGATTATGAGTATTAAAGTAGATCATGAGTATGATTATTAATTATTTTGGAAAGTTTCAAAATAAATTCTTTTTCCTATGCAAGTTGTTAGAAAAAAAGGAAAATCACTTAAATAGTTGTTAATGGATTTGCAATAGAAACTAAGAAGTGATTTACGAGAACAATAGACTTACAATTGTTGTATCATTCGCAGTTTTACCATCTTTGATATACAATTCAAATTGTCTATTTTTTTCCCAATAAATACTAAATCTATTAAAGAGGAGTAACAATAATCTTACAAGGAGGACGAAGCCTCGAAAGAGAAGAGTTGGATGCTTTCAGCCTTACAGAACTGTCCCATGATTGGGAAGATCAGTTACAGTGTACATAAAACCAGACATAGGAACTTGAAGACTAGGATAAACCCAAAAATAGAATCAACTCCAGTGCAGCTATCAAAACCAGCAACGAAGGCTGGGGAATCTGTCCAAATTAGCATAAGATCATCAAACTGCCAAACCACAAGAGCATAGACTAAACCAGAGAGACAAACTGCCTGTCCGCCTAGACAAAACCAGAGAATCAAGGAACTGGAAAACATGAGCCAAAAAGAAATCATTGAAGGTGTCCACTGGAGCCAGGTGTTATCACATGACCACGTCCTGGTCCAGTGGCTCCTTGATCCAGATTTAAACAGGAACGCAATAAAATACAGAGATAACCATATACACAAAGATGCAGCGGAAATAATACTTCATTTCATTAATGGAAAATACTAAAATATGCTTACAACCAGAATGGAAATAAACCAGCTAGGGCGATGGTAGCTTATCTCTGAGAAGAGATGTGTGGCTACATGCCTCTGAACTGTGTTACATGAGGCTCGAAGGCCTATTTATTGTTGAGAAACAATGGAAAACCCTTCACATTCCAAAACCTAACCCTAGAAGATGAAACGCCAAATTGTGGGCCCCGTTTTGGGTAAATTGGTACATCAATTTCCCGGGGTCGTAACTTTGGCATACGATCTCCGTTTGACGCGTATGATAGATCGTTAGAAAGATCTATCCGAGAGCTACCACTTTGGGAAGGGCAACATCGGTCCATGGACCCATGTTGCCCCCATATTTCGCAAAAAAACATCATTTAGGGCCTCAAAACGGCTCCGAAAGTTCAGGACCCGAAAAACTGCTAAAAATAGTAAATTGTGCTACAATTTAGGAAACTGAAAAGACTGAAAGAGACAGTTGTGGGGGTCCAAATGGGATAGGTGGGTTGCCACCAACATCCA
>APFE031117941.1:0-23169 GCA_000404065.3 Pinus taeda
ACAAGAAAATATGAAGAAAATGCCCCACCTCAAAAAATTTATTAATTTACAAAATAATTATTTACATTTTACATTTAAAAAAAAAAAAAAAAAAAAAAAATGCCTTTTAAAAAAAGAGCCTGGTGTAGAATTACCACTTTTTAAAATCAACATAAAAAACACTACCATTCTAAAATGCAATGTACATAAAAAAATTATAGTGCCAAAAACTATTCTCTAAAAAAAACATGCGTGTTCTGCATCACCCCTTTTCCCAATCGGGTCACTTTTTTGCTATCTCTACAAAACGGGTAACCGTATGAGTTCCTGTTTCAAAGTTTACATTGTTAACTCCAATCGATGGATCTTCTCTGTTGCACTTGTCCACAGATACAAAGCAATGGGAGACATTAATACTTTAGAGACATTTGAGAGATATTATCACTCAGAATATGAGGCATCAGATCTAAAAATGGACACATCTCCTTGTTATCCTCCCCAACGTGATGAATCAATTTTGATTACCAAGGCACGGGAGGACATACAAGCTACAGGACAATATGCCATGTCAACAAATAAAGACACAGAGGGTGAATATTTTTCTTTTTCCAAGTTATAAATTTTGATCCACATCAAACCAAAACCTCCTTCATAGCAACCTTGTATCTAAGTTTGAATTCACGTATGAAACTTGTAATACCCGAGGCAATGTTTATTTTGATTTAATCAACTGTGAGAAGTGGCCCCAAGACAAACAAGAAATCAAAATGGATCTAAACATCCACATATATTACTATTCATTGAAAATAAAAATGAACAACATGCAATCAACTATTGCAATATTTTCACAGAAGTATCACATGGAATTCGTGGGAAGTAAATGACATGTTCTCCTCAAGTCAAATACCCGAACTTAAGTTTCTGGAGATGTGCTAGAAAAAAAAATTAATTACAAGAACTTAATAATAAGGAAGGATAAACCATTAATCAAGAAATTACCAAACTAGATGATGCTCTATCAATCATTAGATTTGAACTTTTATGAGCTAATCCATGACTAACATAGAATGATTTATTCAGTTGCTTAAATAACCATATTTTTCACATTGTCAAATCTCAAAGACATCAACTTTAAACTTCCATGTACATCTTCAACATTAAATGCTAAGTATGATCACTCTAGGCTTCGAATAAATTACAAGTCCCTGTAAAGAAATATCGATACCATTCAAACTAAATCCACAACTACACCTTAAAAGCCAATGTTTTGGGGGACATTCCATGTTTGAGATTTTCTGTTCATTACACCACAACATTATAGCAAAGTAAAAATGGTCACCTCAGAGGGGGCATAACATCCCATAACATTGTAAGTATTGGAAAGTGGCATATCATCTTATGGGCATTTCAGAGTATGGAGAGTATGGAAAAGGGTATCTAATAAAAGGAGGAGTTTTTTAATTAGAAAGATATATTTGGAGGTGGGTTTACCAAAAGGGTTTGGCGAGAATTTATTGTTATCTATTGAATTGGAGGTGTTTTCTATCCAACAAATGCATGTGCTATGTCTCTGGTTCATTGAGTGAATACCCTATGCTATGTCTATAAGTCTTGGAGTCCACTCTCTAATAGAGATGTATGGGATCTTACATTCTTCATTGAAGTACAAGCAACTCACAATGCACTTGAAGCGTGTGCTCAGACTGAGACCATTGAGAAAGTTGTGTTGACTTTTATGTGGTTGCAACTATTTGGAGATAAGAAGGAGATTACAAGGTTAATGCCCTTGATGAGAGGCATTGGAGTGATGCAAATCTTTGCAGGAAATTGAAGGTTTGTGTATGAAAAAAGTTAGGCGTATTATAAAATCTTTAAGTAAAGTGGACTGATTTCACAAATTTTCTCCAAATTCTTTTATGAAATTTATTGTTCATGTGCTTCAGTATCTCCTCTGCATTACTCGGTTTGTTTCATTTTTTTGTGCCTCCGCAAATTGTCTCAATCTGTTCATTAACATGTCCACTTTAGTTGAGAATTTGTGTTATGTTATCACTTATAACTACTTTTGTAATTGTATTGAAAGTTAAATGCCATGCATTTTTCTATTTAAAATTTATATTCATTCATTATTACCTCAGTGTCTGCCTAAATTCTAAGATGTTTACATTACGAAACGCTTCTTTGAAACATGATTTTTGACAGCTAATGAACATCATTTTTCTTCTAAGGGTTGTGCCTTGTGACATTTTTGAAAAAAATGAGATTGTGAAATATGTTTTCAAACCACACTGGTAATTTGACAACCATTACAAGGATACTCATGATGTTATTTACCTATATGTTTACGCTGATATGCTTTATAGTATCATTTTTTTCAAAATAGATTATGTTTAAGATATGCTTCTTTTGTTGTGTTCGAAAAAGGGGAGGATTTTAGTTACTTAAATGTGAGATTGGAAAATTTCAGAGTTGTTAGTTATTGATTTCCATAGTGTGACAGATTGGTTGTGTTTCCTCTTGTGTTATTTTAGGGTGATGCATTTTTTAATTCAACAATATATGTAAGCTCCATTTTTTTTACTAATCTATTTTCCATGACTTATTGACTATATGTGACTACCACATGGTCTGTTTCTCGTCTATGGATAGATAACATATAAGCGATATGGTTTATTTTTGTTCTTTGAATATGTGATATCATCCGATAAGGAAGGGTAGTACTTTAAAGTGGAAAGTTATATTCTTCCAAATTTAAATCTAATGTAGTTGACAAAGACAAGCAAACGATGCACTGGTTGATTTCCATTGACCCAAGGGTTGGTCTTTTAGAGTTAAATTTTTTCATAGCTACCTTGGCCATGACTAGGGTAAGAGTGTTAAGTTATCAGTTCCATTGAAGTGGGGTCCTGCAGTGGTTTAGTTAGAATTGAATTGGTATCCTGACAATATTTGCATCTTGCAACAATGGAGACAATTGAGTAAACCACATTTGTTTATTTAGAATTCAAATTTTAATATCACTTTGCTTGGTGTGCATGTGAATGTTGTAGGTAGTAAAATTCACAACATGAATGGACAACTAAACATACATTGATGTCTACAATTTTTGTTGTCGTGAATACTAAATTACATGGTGGAACATGGAGAAAAAGGAAAGGCAGAAAAATAAAAAGTATTCTTATTTTTTCACTCTGTTAACATGTTTGTGATTTGTGTGATTAGCTTGTTTAAGAAACCATGATCCAAGGTCATACAAGCTATCAAAATCATGCAAGGATTGCACATGATCTGGTTGATGTCAACCTTTAACATGGATAGATTTTAGGTGTCTCCTCTCGGCTACCGCAGAGTTTTGAATTTGGTCACCTTATAGAATTTTCTAAAATTTTCTGTCTCTCTATGGAGATTTAGCAACATTTGCGACAAAAAAGGTTTAGAGGGAATTATGAGTACTGCAAAGTTTCAAGCCATTGTATCTTTTCTTACAGTGATGTAGAAAAATATTGTAAGATAAAGTTGAAAACCCATATATTTTGAAGAAAGGTTCAAGTCTAGTCTGTGCATTGCTTTGATTTTGTATAATAAAAAGATGAAAAATGTATGAAAGCATCCCTAAGTAAGAATCAAAGAAGGTAGAGGGATTATAGGTCACTGCATTGTTTCTTTGTTGCACTAGGAAGTCTAGTTAGTTTTCAGAGCCCTAAATCTTGTTTATGCACTACTTTGCAAGATAGGTTGTTGGCTAAGAGGACATGATATTTTTACAGATACCAACTCTTGGGCACAACCATAATTCTCTACAAGTATCGAGATTTTAAAATGGTACCATAAAATAACATATAACTTTTTGTTTTGAGCTAAAGTTCAAACAAAACCTCACTCACTGGGCAAATTATGAGCAAAATTCTTTGTTGTGGTATGTCAAGGTTATTATAACATTAGCAATGACGACAATAGTATAAGTAATATTAATGATGGTTGGAAGTTTTTGGAGTGCTTGGAAATGATAATATCTTAGTTGAATAAGATTTGAAGAAATTTATGTTGAAGATTTAATTCATTATTCTAATGAGTTCAAGGCTACTTTTGAAAAATACATAGGGCATAAATTATGTATTAAGAAGTAAAATTACATTGGGCATGGAAAATTAATAGCATAATGATTTCCATTGAAATAGGAAATAAGAATGAACAAGTTGGATAATGGGGCAAGGAAATCACTTTCTATGAACATGAATTTCAACAAGTAAATATAGAATAGGGCCATGCAATTTAAGAGCACAGTAAACATTCATGATTCAAGTATGACTTTTTTTTTTTTAATTAAGCTTTACTTTTCATTTGATGTGTTCTAAAATATTAATTTCTTTGAAATGTACAGGCTCACTTGGCTCCAAATAGCAAGTTTGATTTTCATAAATATATCAAGAGATCTTTGGATGATGACTTGAAGAGCATGGTTGGAATCAAGTTAGTAATGTTTTCTATGTGCACAACAACTTTGATCTCAGAAAGAATTATGTATATAGTATTTCCCTTGTTTGACCTTACTTATCCTCCATTTTTTCTGAAAACCTATTCTTGACTTTTAACTAACACACACTCTTGATGCATTATCTGCATTCCTCCTTTGTGGGATTTTTCTATAGCGTTTATGCTTCTTAATGTGAATGGTAAATATTCAGTACTCTACGCTGCTTCCAAAGTCTTAATTATAGATATCCACAATTATTTAAAGCAACAATCTCCTTCTGATTGGACATATTCCTTTGAGCAGGGTGGTATACATAAGAAGAACATGGAGACTATTGTTAGAGATGTATTGGAGATGCTTTATAGCTGATTGATGCTCAATTTTGTAATTGATTAAAATATGCCATACGAAGAATGAATTTATTTTTGAGGTTAAGATACATTCTCCTATTTTGTTAAAATTTCATGGAAAATACTTTCTCCCATTTTATCCTTCACTTGCCTATACCATACTGACCTTATGTGGCCAGGTGTTGTTAATTGTTAAGAATGACAAGTCATGTCTTGTTAGGTCTAGTTTCTTTTGTCATTTTGGGAGTAAGGTTTCTGGTAGGGATGTCAAATTTAATGGACCACTATTGAATCACTTAACATAACATTATTTCATCAACTTTTGAACTAATTCTCAATGATCTGATAGTCTTCTCCTTCAATGGGTGGTTTCATCAAAACTCTTGCTTTGATTTTCCAATTTGGTTCCTTTGTTGAGTTTTTTCTCTTCAATTTAAGAAGAATATAGTGGCCTTTTCTAGGAACCTGTGGGTTTTATTCCCTTCCCTTACATCCACAAGAACATATGTTTTAGTGATGCTTTTTGTGATCTACATGCGATCTTAGTTCTGAGGTATGCTACCCATGATATTGTAATGAAACTGGTTCATGTCATTGACTGACAAAGATCATTGTAACATTAAACAAAATTTTAGGGATAGATGACCAGAATGGGACATGAAAAATATTTTGTATGTATATGAATTGGGCCATAGTAAAGCACTAATTATTTGCTATTATGTACTTTCTAACTTCCCCTTTTTGGTTCATCTTTATGCCTCATGGATGCAACAGGTACATCCTAGAAATGTTCTGACTACCTGTAAGCTACTGTTAGGGAAACAATGAATTTGTTTTTTTAATTTTACAAAGTGTTCAAATTATATTTGATGGTAAATAATGATTTATACTAGAATGGAGTATGGAATTAGATATTTGCATGTATCATGTGAATGTTAAGCCACTATTTGTTTTGGTGTTGGTCAAAGGCATCTGTAAATAACAAAAACCATTTGGTTTCTAATGGATGATTGATAGTAGGATTTTGTTTTGGATCGGATGGGAATTTGCACATATCATGTGAAGGATTGAAATAGATTATCAGTATTAAGATAGAGTAATAATCACGATTAAACAATTTTTTTCCTTGCTCGGAAAAGACATTTGTACTATTGAGCAGGATACATGAGCATGAGACATGCTAATCGTGATAGCTTATTTTGTAGCATCAGATATATATAAATGTTGGGATTCATTTACCGAATAATCTTTTGAATAAGCATTTTTGTGTAGGTAGAAGCCATGAACATTGAGAAGTCTAAGTATGGTTGCAGGTGGCCTGTGAAAGGAAAGCGAGGTACAGGAAAGTTCATATGGGAAAGCGTAAGTACAATAATATGGATTAGAAAAGACATCATATAGTGCAACATACAATTTCGATGTGAAGGAAATAAGTGCAACCTTTAGCTGTGGGCTTAGTATCAGCTATCCATAATTTTCATGCATGGATTCATCATGATGGCCTGAGGAATAGTAGGACATTTGTCAAAGTGAAAGTCCACTTTGGGGCTCTTGTTGGGAGTCAATGCCTTTGCTTCTCTTGAAACTTTCTTACAACTCGACTTGCTTTATGTTAACATCATTTCTTGAAGGTTGACAATGCATAGAGTGGGCAAGAGAATATCCTTGAGGTGGCACTTTGTTCATTATGTATTGTCTAGTAGCCCATTAACGCATGTAGGTGTAAAATTTCCATCTCTCCCTCCAAATTTGCACTTGGATATGTAGATTCAAATGTGCATAAATGAGAGACCCCTCTTGTTAAGTACAATACACTAAGAGCTAGTTGATACACATATGTTTGTTGTGTTCCAAAGATATAAGATACCAATTCTAATCTAGTACTGTGTTGTGTGAAAATATATGGCCCAGGGGAGAGAATATCCCAATACATAAATCTTTGAGGGAATATTAGATGAGATCAAGGAGGGGAAAACCTTAAAATTAACATATTTTCAAAACTAGAACAAGTGCTTCAAGGTTTCATTTTTGCTACATAGTCAGCATTTAAGGTGTAGAATTAGTAGGTGTTCAAGTATGACCCATAGGAGAGAATATCCCAATACATAAATCTTTGAGGGAATATTAGATGAGAGCAAGGAGGGGAAAACCTTAAAATTAACATATTTTCAAAACTAGAACAAGTGCTTCAAGGTTTCATTTTTGCTACATAGTAGGCATTTAAGGTGTAGAATTAGTAGGTGTTGAAGCTCATATTATTCTTCTCAAATTTATGCCTTACCATGTTTCCGTTGCAACATTAGGTGCAATTGCTAGTAATAATACATATTTATTTAAGTTTGAATTTATTACATATTTAGAGAAATTAAATATCTAAAAGATGTAAACATTTCTTCAAATTTAATTTTTTTCCCCAGAAAAAGTAAACTCAAAATTTCTTTTCTTAAATTTTAATTTATATAAGAATAGTAAATTCAAAACTTATTTTTTCAAATTTTTATTTCTCTATCACAATGATAAATTCAAAACTTATTTTCTCAAATTTTGCTCCCCTTAAATAAATAATAAATTCAAAATTCTTATAAATTTACACTATTTTGTATTATGACATGTTTCAACTCCATATTGAGAAGAATGAATCTACACTTCTCACTTAACCAGATTAGGATGTGATTTATGACATTCAAATATGTTTTTTATGCTATTTTTTTAAATGCCATTTATTAATAACAAGTTAAAAATTAATGAATTAAACATAATTACAATTTTTTTTAATGTTAATTATCTTTTATCAATGTAAAATTATTTTATTTAAAATTATTGTTAAAATATTTTATTTTACGACTAATATTCAAAATATCTATTTATTAATTAATATATTTAAAAGATTATTATATCCTATTATTAAAAGTATTTAGATTTTATATAATCACCTATATCTTTATTAAAAATTTAAATTAATTTAAAATAAAATATTGATTATTATTTTTAATTAAACATATCGTCTAAAATGTATATTAAATATTTTTATTTATCAATTTGATTATGTCTTTTGTTTTATATTGAGTTATTAAGATATAAAAATACACTTTCACACAATTAATATTTTGAAAAGTAGTATAATTATACAAATTTTATTATTCTATTAAAACATTTTTTTTTTTTGTAAATTAAGGCTACTTCTATTATTATACAAAAGGTAACAAAAAGATTACAACGAGGCTTGCCTCAAAATTCACCATGCTGAGATGGATTTAGCACAGCTAGACACCTGACCTTGATAACCAGAAGACCGACATTTGTCCCAGACCAAAACTGGAGAACCAACAGACTGCCAAAAAACCATAACCAGCTGAGAGATGGACCCAATGACCCATACATTACTAACAGACCTCGACTTTATCCCAACAGTGTAACAGATATCATTATAACAACATACATAGGTGCATTTGAAAACCGCGTGCGACCTGAAAAGAGCTGAGCATAGCTTCAGCTTTACAGAAAAAACCCCACTGAGAAGGCAAAGAACAAGAAATACCAGACAAACTCCATGGAGACGCCAGAACCACCACCAGAGCGCCCTGGAGATTGGCTTAAGCATCCACAGAAGTGGAGGGCTGCTCTTCCATAATCCTGCAACCATATTGATCCGACGCACTTGAATCCGTGTAAGGCACATCATCTTTTGCCGGCTCACTTGGACCCGCCACTGCCACCGCACCCGAGGTTTCCGCAGGCTGAGCTCTTTGACATAGGACTGGTGAAGGAGGCCTTTGTTCCTCAGAGACTTCTGGTGGAACTGCATTGACGCATTTCTCAATTCGCACCGAGACATAGTATGTTGCATTGTCCAATAAACAAGGGAAGCGAAACCGAGGACGAGAGCATAAACACCCAGAACCGACCAAACCAAAGCTCAGGAGCATGAAATTGACATACAATATGGACAAGACACTTAGAGGACGAGACCAAGGCCTTCAGAGACGAGGGCCGAGGTCTGAACCTCCGAGATCTCCTCCAGAACCCAAGAACCAGCGGCAAACCACACCAACGAAATCCCCAGAGCCAAATAGCATACAAAACGTAATGGAGAAAGTGAATTACCAGCACCGACTTGCAGTAATTATATTGTGCGGCTACTACCCAGGCCATGTGCGAACCAACGCAATTCACCTGCAACCTGAATGCCGAAGGAAGTGAATTCGAGCGAGGGCAGCTGCTGTGGGCGGCTGGCTTAATGCTGAATTTACTGCTCGCTCTCATGCGAACTTGATGGGGGTGGCTGGCCCTTAAATGCATTGGACAGATGGCGCGACTGGGCTGCCACTTGCCCAGTGGGAAGCCTGCCTCTGTACCTTCCCGTTTAATGATCACCCGCAGCCGGGACTATTAAAACATTATTACATTATATAATTATTATTAAATGAAATGATGATTAACATTTTCATGGTAAAAAAAATATTGTTGTTATCCAATTATGATAGATTACTCGTAATTCTTGATCTACTAAGCACTGATAGAGATCAAATCTCCTATGATGCAAACTTTTTTTGAATAAAAAATTGAGAACAAAATTTCTCTAAGTTTTGATTCTTCTTAGCTCTAGGTAGATCTTAAAATGAATCTATACTAGTTTTGAGCAACACATTAATCAAAAGTTTTAACTATAATGTTTTTTATTTATCACTAGTTAACTTTGAAATATTTTATTTATGATTTACATTTTCCACATTACAATGTTAATACATGACCTCTCATATTCATAAACATATCTCCCTTTATATAATTTATTATTTATAATCACCTACAATCTCTCCCCACACACATATATATATACACTTTATTTTTGTCTATATAAAATTATGTTATAATTTTTTTAGTATATTTTGTTTTAATATTATATAAAATGATTTACACATATGTAATATGAATAATATTTTTTACATGTTTTTGATAAATTGATAAATTACTTATCTTCCTTTATATATATATAGAAATAAAAATATCATAACTTTTTTATTATTGACTAACATGATTTTTTTATTTGTTAATATAAATTATTATTTATTATTTTAATTATGTTATAATTTTTAAATATATTTTATTTTAATATTATATAAAATGATTTAACACATGTAATATGCATAGGATTATTTTTACATGTTTTGTAAATTGATAGAATTACTTATCTCCTTTTATATATATATATACATATAATTTGAGAATAAATAAACATCTTATTTGAATAACATTGATATTTTTATTTGTTATTATAAATATTATTTTATTATTTTTAATATTATGTTATAATTTTTTAGAATATTTTGTTTTAAATATTATATAAAATGATGTTCTAATATAAATAATATTATTTTTACATATTTTGATAAACTGGTAAAATTACTTATCTCTAATAATATAGTGAAAAATAACATCTCTTGAGTAACATTGATTTTTTTTATTGGCTAATATATAATATTATTTTTATGTATTTTATTTTTATTTTTAAAGTTGTATATTGCAATAAAATTGTAAAAATGAGAGAGAATATCAAAGTGGAACGACTTAAAATTCGACACTCACAATAACGCCAAAACATCACTGTAAATACTTGTTAATCGATTCATACCCCGTAAACAACTTTTAAAAAAAAAGTCTCCACACGGCATTACTCTTACATAACTGTACACTGAGATTCCAGCAACAGAATATCTGGCTGCAACAAAAGAACTAAAAATTATGGAAATGAAATATCAACGCCACTAACGTTCATTTTTCTCTTGCTATGGGACTGGACCCCTTTTCTGATCACTATGATCCTCATTCCCTCAAATAAAAACCAATCTCCAGGGCGCCCCATGGTAACGATGATGATTAAGCTTAATTTGCCATGGATATGGTTCCACGGGCTCGCCGGATTTGTTGTTCAAGCTTCAATTTACCGGGCAGAGAAAAAAACAAAACGTTATAGAAAGTACTAAGAATCTTAAAATGTAATTTGGATTAATCATATCATTAAAATTGGATTTAATTTTCCAATCATATAATCTGGTTCATCTAACTTGTATTGTATTTTAAAAGTAAAATAAAAATCAAACCAATTAAATTACAACCTTTAATAGAAATTCTAGCTTGTCCTTGAGAAGATAATACTCCTGTTTCAGTTCTTGCAGACACTGCAAGCATCTGCAGTGACAAAGCAAATAAGGAGGCTCCCTTTGTATTTGATCACTTGGTGTTTAAGTGCATACCATGTCAACAAATTATTGCAATAATGGAAAGTATTAACCATTGACTAGACAACATTGATGACTGATAATTTAGTTACCCATTTCTCATTTTTTCTTCGGAGCATGCTCGAAATATTGTGCATACATTTTTCACGCGCTGTGCCCCAATACTGTTCATGTAAAAATCATGATACCATAATTAGTCCCCGTAGTGCGCTCCTGCATTTGTAAACTAAGGGAAAATACCTATGCTTCATTTTTAAAATAAATGGTTCCTCTTAAGGATAAATCGTATTAGTTAATTCGAAATTTCTACCAGTAATTTAAAATGCAATTAAAACCACAAAAATTTAAAATCAAACATCGATTTTCTGGTTAAGAGCAGTTCTGTAATCCATTTTCTTATTAAGAGCAGTTCTGTAATAAAATTCCACGTTAAGTGTCTATGTTGTCAGTAAATACAAGCGAGCAATGCTAGTGAGTTACAGTGCTTAGATACCTTGAGCTGCTACCCTTAAAATGGTTCAGACACGAATCAACTTTTTTGTAATCCACTGGTTCCTGATTGCTGCAAGGTCCATGTATGAAAAAAATTTCAACATGCAAAATCTGGTTAAAAACTTAAAAATCCAGTTTTAAACTTATAATTGAAGGGGAAGGGAGTTGCTTTACAGCCCCTAGTGTACATATTCATGTAACATTCCCAAAAAGAATGTCATTAAATAATACATGAGGCCGGATGCCAAAAAACCTCTGGGAGCTACTTCAGGGTTACCTAAATTATGCTCCCACTTCAGGGTTACCTAATTCAGGGATGTGCTTAAAAAAAATTGTTAGCTTTATTCAAGGAATTTTGAATTTTATTATTTGGAGTCACTAGATGTATTTTTTTTGTTTTTTGTTTTTGTTTTGTTGGCTTCACACATAGAAATTAAAATTTTAAATTACTACAGATTAAATGAACCTTGAATTTCATCATTTATATAATTATTCATAACATAAAGCCCATGTAAATACTAGAGACCAAATTTTCTTAAAAGTTTAGAGAATAAGTAAATATACAGTGTGTTTTGCAAAGTATTCAGCGATTTCTGTGAGTCCTCAAAGAACAAAGAAATGACTTCTTGCACGAAATCAGGATTGACTTCATCCTGCAGCTGCTGAAGCTGAGTGAAATGCTCGTCCAAAATACCCTGCGATAAAAATCCAAAGGTTCAATTAAAGCCTATATAGTTAGAATATATTAAGAGTTGAAATTCATCACAAGCTTAAAACCAGATCTGCACTCTACAATTGAAAACTCATCAGTTACTTCTTGGCAAAGAGCTGTGACGAGGTTAACACGACGTTGCTGCAGCTCGTTGATCGCCATGCAGAATTTTTCTTCGAACACTTCACCAAACAGAGAAAAAAAAGAGTGAAAAGCTTGTTAAAGCTCAAAACATGCAGAATTTTTCTTCGAACACTTCACCAAACAGAGAAAAAAAAGGAGTGAAAAGCTTGTTAAAGCTCAAAACGCCTCAAGATCCGAGTTCTAGGTTCATTCCTCAGCCAATTTTATACACAGAAATGATGTCAGCCTCTCGTCATGAGTCTTTTTGTTTGATGCCAAAAATGCTTTGCTTTTCATTGATTCCAAAGCAAGCTTTTGCTTTTGAAGGATCTCCCATTGCTAGCGTTGTTCGCCACCAAAATTCCCAAACAAGGTTTTTGTTAGGTTTCTGTTTTGTTTGCTAGAGCAATTTTGGAACCAATTGCTTTCTGGATTACTGGCAGAATTTGGCACACGTATGATGTCATATCTTTTCACTTTTCCGATTCATGAATGCCAAATATTCTTTCACCCTTTTTTGCATGCCAAATTTAGTCGGAAATCATAAAGCAGGATAAAAATTTGAACCGTGAACTTCCCGTTGTATTAGGGTATGAGAAATAGCATTCAGAAATATAACCGTTGTTATTAGGTGTCGAGAAATCGAATAGAGAAATATCACCTTTGTATTAGGGTATGAGAAATCGTATACAGAAATAGAACCGTTCTATTAGGCTATGAGAAATCATATATCGGAATATAACCGGCGTAGTAGGTTATGAGAAAATATCATCAATTTTGTTTGTTTTGTTTATATTATTTTATATTTTATTTATTTTTATTTAGAATATATTTTATTTTTATTTTTAATAAATGATATATTTATTCCTTTTCTTTTATTCTTCATAATGGATTGTAGAAGAATTTCCTCTTAAATCAAAATAAATTAAATTAAATTAAATTAGTAACTTAACATCTAAACGTATATTCAAAATCAATAAACAACCTCCATTGTATTAGGTAATGAATTTCTCGGTTCAATCAGAGTAATTTAATTGAGTAAAAGGTAATGAATTTCTCTGTTCAATCAGAGTAATTTAATTGAGTAAATTAAATTAAATTAGTACCTTAACATCTGAACGTATATTCAAAATCAATAAACAACCTTCATTGTATTAGGTAATGATAACTTGTATACAGAAATATACTCGTTGTATCAGGTTATGATAAATCATATTACGTAACGAAAGGTAAAAGAAAGATGGCTGACCAAGTAACTGAGAGAGGATGTTACAGCGTTCACTGCTGGATCGAGGATGTTACATCACTCACTTCTTGACGTCATCATGCAATGAAGATGATAAATTCAGACATTGTTGCAGATTCCTTGAAGAAGTATAATGGTTGGTTTGTTGCTTCATTATTCTCATTGTCTATCGCATGAAATTGTCTTTTGTCAGTTTACTGTGCACATGATATGACTGCACGCGTACGGTGTGGCTCAACGGCAGCCATTCTTTAACCCTTTGGGTCTATATCAGGGACACCGTATAGATGCAAAATGTTTTGTTCGAATAATATCTCTTTCCTATAAGCTCAATTGTCCTACCTGGGTTTCATGAAAGGCCAAAACATTTAGAATGTACATTTCCCTTTCCTCCCCTGCTGCCAACTTATATTCTCTGCCTGACAAGGAAGAATCTCAATCATTCTGACCTGCAATGCCCTGTTCATTATCAGTACACATAACGTCTAGATGTGAAAAGGAAATCATCTGTAGAAAACAACCAGAGAATAGTTATCACCACTAACTTATTCTCAGCAATTTTTTCAAGGAAAGTACATTCAATACCTTATTGCCCAGGCCTAATCATGCTAATTATGAATATCTTCCAAATGTATGCTAAAACTAATTAGCACGTATATCCAAAAATGCATTTCCTACGAGGCCACCCTGCACCATTATGGTCACCAGAAAGAAACAAGATGGGGTATAACACGAATGATAGATATGAAAGGATCTTCACACTGATAAACAAATTGGTTAATCTCAATTTCACAAATGGCATTCCATCTAACAATAATAAAAGGAAAAAATTGAAAAACTTAAGTTGAAATAAATTATTTGGTATAAGCAAAACTGTTGTGAAATATACTGAGTATAAATATACATTGATTTATGTTGGGGTAAGTTGTGTTGATCATAAATTTGAAATACTTAATAAATATCCAAGCTTATAAGGGATAAGAATTTTTATGAATGAGGACCTCATTGTATACTAAGTGAGTTTCAAAAAGTAAAGCCGAGAAAGAAGGAAAATGCACAATCATTGGAAATGTGAAAGCTATTATTAGGGGCAAAAGGAAAAATGAGAGTAATAAATAAGAATTTAAAACACTCCAAATCTTATTTTAGAATTGTCATGGCTTTCCATGGCATAAAGTTCCTAAATTAAGATGGATCCAAAGTAAATCTGATATTATTTTTCTAGTCAAAACTTGGGAGCTTGATGATTCTATGGGCCACAACATAGATGGGTTCATCTTGTGGCCAACAAGGAATCGGTAACCCTCAAGATAGACCCTCTAAATCAATAAATTTGGATTGGAAACTCTAACATTAACACTAAGAGAATTTATATATCAATTTCTTATTTCACACCTATCAACTCTAGCTTTTATAAGAAAAAAATCATAAAAATTTCCTTTATAACGCCCTAAAAAAATATATTCATGGTGAGAAGAATGAAGGACATATCCTCTTGTTAGGAAATTTTAATGCTAGAATTTCACAAAGGTATTCTTCTAACAAATGATTTAAACCCTAATTATTTATGGATAGATGAGGAACCTATTTTAGCTAATAGATACAAAAGAAACTTTGAAGACCTAATCAAGAAAAAATTTAATGTTAGAATTGCACAAAGGTATTCTTCTAACAAATGATTTCAACCCTAATTATTTATGGATAGATGAGGAACCTATTTTAGCTAATAGATACAAAAGAAACTTTGAAGACCTAATCAAGAAAAATTTTAATGCTAGAATTGCACAAAGGTATTCTTCTAACAAATGATTTCAACCCTAATTATTTATGGATAGATGAGGAACCTATTTTAGCTAATAGATACAAAATAAACTTTGAAGACCTAATCAAGATTTTATTTGGTACTGAGTTAGTCAAGCTTTATAGTTCTCAATACCTAATAATTTACAATGGCATAATCAAGTGGTTGAACCCCAACCAAATGACTTGTAATCATGCACTTGATAGTATTGTTATGGAGTATGTGAAATATGATATCCCTATTTCCAACCAAATCATAAATTTTTACCTCTTAAATGGCCATGATATTGACTCTAATAATATACCTTTAACATTGACTCTAAACTTTGCCATCTACAAAAGACTCACGCAAGAGAATTGTGAGAATCAAAGGCACCTAACTTTTGACAAAAAGTAAAATTCATATATTCTTAAAGGATTTAAATAGGGATTTATACCAATTAACTTATAAGAATAACATTGAAAACCTCTATCATAATTTTATTACTATCCTCTCTACTTCCACTCACAAGTTCTCTATCAAAGCTTCATATAAGAAAAGAAAATAACTACCAATCCCTTGCATGACAATGATTATGGAATTGCTAGAAAAGAAATTGGGGATGCTCCTAATGAATCTTTAAATCTCGATAACATAATTTCATTCAAATATCTTATTAAATGGAATAAAATGTGCTATATAAATAGAAAGCAAGAGTACGTATTGCACCTATCTAATTCTCATCCAAGGAAGTTTTTGACTAAAATTCTAATTGATAAAACTAAAGAAAATAATCAAATGCCATTGAAGAGATGAATTTTCTACATTAAAAATATTTATGAATCCTCTAATGCCAAGGGATGTCATTTTGATTTCCCTATAGAGGATGAAACATTTTCTCTCGAAGACATTGAGTCTATAATTAAGCATATAAAATTGGGAAAGCTAGGGATATTGACATTTAATAAGCTAAAATCTATAATATGGGAGGGCCTAACCTCCTCCTCACATACATAAGCTCTTAAATTTGGTAGTTAAGCAAGGATTCCCTAGACCTTGGATGCAGAACATCATTATATCTATATTTGAATGTGGTGATAAAATAATTCCATCTAATTATAGTACCATTATGATTACTGGCACTTATGTCAAACTATATGAATTTATTTTGGAAAAGAATATTAGCTTATGGCTAGAAATCCACGGTAAAAGAGCTAAAGGCCAAGTTGTGTTTAGGAGATATGAATGAACTATGGACCACTGAGTTACTCTTAAGATCATTGAAAATAAATTTCGCAATAATAAAATTGATATATTCTACTTTATCATTGATTTTAAAGGCTTTTTACACCATTCATATGACAAAACAATGGAGGAAGATAAAAGACATAATGGTTATTCTTGATTCAAGGGTTGATGTGAAAACATTGTATGAGATTGTTATTGTTAAGTTTGGGACCACTTACAACCACATAGGGTTGATTTGAATAAATTAATATAATATCAGAGTCAAGAAAGGGTGCCCCTTATCCCCTACCCATTTTGACATATACATTTATAATTTAGAATAGTGTTTGGAAGATGCAGGTTGTGTTGTTCCCACATTTACTGATATAGGCATACATTTTCTCGTTTATGCTGATGATATAGTTGTTTTAGTGAGGAGTCATTGTAATCTTCGTAAGAAACTAATAGTTGTCCAATTGTTATGTTTTAAAATGGGTATGTTTGTTAATATTGACAAAAAAAAGTCATGATAATTAAATATAGAAATATATCGCATTTGATACTTTCATATATGACAACAATAACTTGAAGGAAGTTCCCTCATAAAAATATCTTGAAATTAATATCCATCACAAGCTCAACTATAATTATAACATTAAGAAAAAGAAAAATTGAGGATACAAAGATTATTATGAGATTGAAAACAATTATAATTCAACAAATATTTAGATAAGTGATCAAATAAATATCCTCTTTTGGACTTTTGTCGCTCTTGTTATTTTAAATGGGTGTGATGTTTGGGGTTTTATTATCTCTAAAATGTTGTGGAGGAAGACATAATATATCCAAAATATTTTTATGATCTCAACATTAAAGGAAATGTCCCCTATCCTATCCTCCTAGCTAAAGCAAATCTTTCTTCCATTAAAATAATTTCTATAGATATATATTATACATAAGAAGAGGTTAAATAACATGTAATACAAGAGGTTTCCTAAAATTACTTCTAATTGTAGCCCAAACCATCATGTGCAACTCAAGGGGGGATGGCATAAGCATGCCTAGTCTTGGCTAGACCACTACTCGATAAAGGAGGACATTGTTTTGTAGAATAAGGACAATCTTAAAAATATTATTACATAAAAAATTAAGGGTAAATTTTGGAGTGATGAAGAGTTAGATGGATAAAGGAAACTAAGATATTATAAGTGATCAACCCCAACCTCAAAAATAAAAAAACATCTCTGTGTATTGACTAATGTAAAGAAGCAAATAAACATTGCTAAAATGATAACAAATTCTCATAAGTTTCATAGTGAAACCACACATTGGTCAATTATGAAAAAACCATGGGATCGAAGATTTTATCACCTTTATGACATTAAGAGGGTTGAAAATGAAAAATTATTTCTCTTAGATTTTCCATTTGATACTCATATTCAATCTAAATTTTAAAATATTTATCACACTACTTAACCTTGTTGGCCATTTAGGTCAACAAAACTATGGTGATCTTAGAACATTTCCACTAGTGGGTAGATTTATGATTTGTTAGGTATATAAAAATAGGAACGAAATACTCCATGTAGATCTTGAGAAGTAACTACCAATGTATCAAAGCACTTCTTATTTATAGGCTATCCTCTATATGCTTTTTTACATAATAGTGGTTTATCATTGCATAAAATAATTATTTTTTGGTGTTACTCTACCTTTAGAGTTTTCTTTTATTCTATTTTCTCAATGGATGGAAAGCATAAGTCATTGTTTTGTCATGCATAACAACTTGGGTGTTATTTATACAATAGTAGTGTGTGGTTGAAAAGGTTGAACTACTAATGATGCATATACCAAGTTGAGCTCTTCCTTATTTATTTAAAGAAGTGAGTGGAGGACCTAAATTATATTTCCACCACCCCTTAATAGGTACTTGAAATCCTCATGGATTATATAATAAATCCTACTCTTGGCTCCGTGGATGGAAGTGATGAGACAAGAAATGGTTCAATGTGAAATTCTAGTGAATGGCTTCATCACCCTGTTACTTTTCATTTTTTATATTTAAGAAACTAAATCCAAGGGTTGATGGCCTATATCCTAAAATCTCATCCAATGATTTTCATTTGGATTCATGCATGTTAGTTCTTAGACTTATCATTGAGTAGATCTTTCTTTATAAGTAGAATGAGTAAGGAAAAATTCCTAACAAGATATGAAGATGGGATGTTAACTTACCAAAGGTTTCATGTTATCTTCTTGGAAGTATTATTTTCTATTGATATTTCATGGATAAGGATCATAACTAGTCTTTGAGATAGAAAATTTGATTTTGATACTAGTTTGTGCTAAAGAATAACACAAATTCCCCCTCACCCCCTCGCCCCCCCTCTCCCTCTCACACACACACACACACTCAAAGTCTCTCTCTCTCACTCACACACACATATTTAAACTCTCTCTCTTTCTCTCTCTCTCTCTCGCGCGCTCGCGCGCACACACACACACACTGAAGGTCTATTCTCTCACTCACACACCAATGTGAAACACATACACACATTCCAGGAAACATTTTGTGACATACCCCTAACCTCTTCCTTAGAATTTTAACTAGAATTTGAAGACATCATGGCGTGGTATATATATATATATATTATAATATATAAGAGAGAGAGAAGAGAGAGAGAGAGAAGAGAGAGGGAGGAATAATATGTAGGGAATCTTAGTAGATGCTTCCCACATTTAGAGATGAAATCCCTATAAAACCAAAGGTGTAGACTAGTGATCCTTTCCAAATGGGATTCAAACCAAGCAGGGAAAATTTTAAGGATGAAAAATGATCTTGAAGTTTAAAAACACTGGCGAATCTCACTAATCCTTAATATGAAAACAATAAAATGTTTATTGATGTATTTATAAAGTTATAAAAATTTATAATGATTTTATATATACTCTCTACATAATGTTGGTGATTTTTAAGGTAAAATAATTTTCTATTGTAAAATTTGGGCGAATCATTTTTATAAAAAAATGAAATTGGCGAATCTTTTTTTGGAAAAATCATGGAAAATTAACTCACGTGCGAATATTGGCCCCTAAAATTTTCCATGAAACCAAGCACATATCTCACATAACAAGCCAAATTCCCACCAATGTTAATGATAATTAATTTAGCTAAACCCAATGACCTCACCCTTACACAAACCGACCTATGTGTATGTGTGATGACCTTCTAATATTATGTTAAATAAACTCACAATCACGTAAAATTAAATATAGTGTGTATTACCAAATAAATTATTATTGTAATTTTTATTTGCTAGATTTATCTCATTATAAAAAAATCATATACATAATGTATTTTTTACATTACTCATTTTATATAAAATCATAATAAAATATACAATTCTTATACTAACCTTCCATATATAAAACTATGAAATTCTACATACCTACATATTATTCTAGTAAGTAAACATCTTAAAATTATACAAATACATTTCTTATAAATATTTTTTCTTTACAAGTGGTATTTCTTAGAAAATTTAAGCGCCATATATGATGCAAATGTTTGCAAATCATCTATGCATATTCTTTAAAAATAAATCAGGTATTCATAAAATAAATTATCTTCAATAACTAGAGTTCATTCCATTCAACTTGCTCATGAATTAACTTCATCGAAGTTGTTGAATAACATATTGTCTTTCTCATGAAATAAGTTCATCAAAGTTGTTGAATAATATATGGTCTCATGATCCCCAATGAAGGTGGCGAACCAGGCAACATTGGGATTCATGGGGTGTGCCACCCCACTTCCTCATCTAAGAATTAAATGTTCAAGCATGGTAGTTGCCATGCATGTGTAGAAGGCTCCTAAAGGAGGGAATGATTTGGCATTTCCACTCTAAGATTGATTATCTGTGTTCTAGAATGGGAGGTAGAGTGTTGTGTGAAAGCTTGATTATCCTTGTGCAAGTTGGTGTGCCATTAGAGCTAACCTCGGGGTGACATTATGATGTGGAGGTATAACAATTTCTAGAGGGATTCCTGTGAATTGGTAAACTCTACAAGAAGACTCAGGGTAAGAAAATATGGGACCCTGGCATAGAAGGGTCTAGTTAGAGCACAATTTGAAAGTTTGTGGAGATTTCAGTGTTGTGGGGCTTCTGCATGGTCAATTGTAGGGTAGAATTGGACAATTGACCTTCGCCTTGGCTCTTAGTAAGTTTATTTTGCTTAATTATTTGGTAGTGTTGTGAATTTTGTAGTGTCTGCAGTAGGAAGTTCCTCTTAGGGGAAGTCTAGATTTGTTTTGTGTTCTCTATCATGTTCTGGGTTTAGTAGGGCCACTTGTGGGCTAGGAAACCATGTTGGAGGTTGTAGGTGGTTTTTTTAAAAGCAGGGCTAGAAAGGCATGTGTGTTACTCTTGACTTGGCTGAAAGTGTTTGGTATATGTTGGAATTGTGGAGGAATTTCTAGTGCATGTGTTGGAAACAATGGTCTTTTATACCTGGGGTGTTGTCGAAGGGGTGGCTTTTCGAGGTGTACAAGGTTATTTCTTTCTTCCTAATAACCACCTCAATAAACACTTGATAAAAGGCTTAAGGTGGAGTTTTTGGGAGTGGCTTTGGTGTTGGGTGCCTTCAGTTGTTTTCGGGGAGGTGTTAGACTAGTGACTGACTAATTTACTGTCTAGCATGTGCGAATTTAAAGTGGGCTATCTAGATACCTAGTAGTGGAGACCTATTGTGATGTGGTTGTACAGTCACTTGTGCAACTCTCTAAAGTTTTTGTGCTACAAGGCCAAGAAATGAACAAAGGGAGGAAGGAATTGTGAGGAGCTTGGAAAGTGGATCATGCACCACCAGTGTGGTAGGGCTAGAAAGGTTATCAGCCTAAGAGGTCAACGTGAGGATCACATGATGGTAAACAACGAACTAGTTTAAGCGATGAAATAAATCCTTTCCCATTCATATGGGATAGTAGAGTTACCCACTCCTCTGAATGTTTTTTTATAGCCAAATCAGACATGTAACCCTTCTCTTGGAGCAGCTCAATAGGAATTGTCATGATGATCATAATGCGGTCATTGGTTTTATGAATGACTTACAATGCAATCAATGGCAAATGTAGGATCGTCTGGCCAACGTACTGAGGAGTCAAAGAAGAATCTACAAGAAACTAGAATGTTTGGAAGGGAGACTTGTGCATATGGAAAATCATGTACATTGTGACTTCATGACTCCCTCATCTCTTGGTGCTGGCTTCGAAAATCCAACTTTGGTAATCTTGTCAAATCCTTGATGATTGTGGGTTGTTAATTGATTTATGTGTTTGCTAATTTTACTAACCAATTTGACTATGGTTTATTAGTATATATTGATTTTTGACTACATATTTTGTTTATTTTCTTCTGACTAACCAATCTGGTATGAATAAAATCAATAAAAAATAAAAAACTACACACAACAATATAATTTTATTTAAATTATAAATCCTTATTTAATATATATATTATGTATATAATATAAATTAATTTACCCAAAATTAATCCACTAACCTATTAAGTATTTTCATTGGAAAAACCCATTAATAAAAATAAATGTTAATGTAGGTACTATTGAAATAAAGATCACAATTTTTAATAAGTTGTCCTGTCATATATTTATGATGTTTTAAGTAAAAATGCTGTTAATCTATTCTTACATCTGTAACAATAAAACGACTATCATCCTAAACAAGTCTTTTTATATAATTATGTTTTTCTTTAATACAATTATATTCAAGAAATCTATATTTATCATTTGTGAGTTTATTTCTTAGTTTATTTCTTAATTTATAAATTAGGAATATTAAAAATAAATAATAAATTTAAAATATATTCATACCATTTGAAAAGCTAACATAATTAAATAATTGAAATTGAATATCCTTCAAATAATTTTAAAATTTTGTTCGTTCGATACAACTTCCAATTGTAACTCGATTATAGCGAGACTCGAGAACTCATAGTAGCAATTATTCAGACCTTAATGACGTTATCGGTTTCTCATTATTTGGCTTTAACAAGCATGAGCCCCTGATGCCTAGATTTATATTGAAAATTAAGTATTCATTTCGGCATTCTCTATACTATTACTTGTTAGATCTTATTAAAATATAATATATTATATATAATTATAAGATATAAATTATATATCTGCTAAGTTGCATGGATAAGTATGTTCATATTAGGGGTATTAAGTATAAATTATTTTAATATTTTGTTTATTTTACATGTATAAATGAAGAAGTACTTATTTAACAATACTAGTAAATTTGATAAAAACTAAATTTTATTTCTAATAAGAATCTAAAAGTATTAGTAGTGTATGTGGAAATGCCTATTTAATTTTTAATATACTAGCATAGATCTATTCTAAATACAGATCTAACATGAGTGGGTAGGGATCAAATTTTTTTACATGTAAATTTCTTTAGAGTTCAAAATACAATGTATAATTTTTCATTATTTAAATTGTATTTTTGAATGCGATATATAGTATATAT